>JASDQU010101178.1:124361-139908 GCA_032191745.1 Picea mariana
GAAATTTTGAGTTCTTATGGACCGTTGGATCAAGAAAGATCGTGAGTCGTCAATCTTTTCTCGTCGCGAATCGGGAGTTGGCGAATCGGGAGTTGGACGAGCAAAGGCTTGCATGCCAAAAATCCGATACGTGATATCGCGAAATCCTAAAACGATCACAGCCGTCCATCTCAGAGGACAGGTGGCAGTAGATCAACACATCATCAAATCGGCATATCGAAGTTCGCAGTTTTGAAAGACCATCACAACAAGACTTTGAAACTCATAAAATTGTGATACGTGAAATAGCGATAAGATCTTAACCGTGCATTTGACCGGACATGTGGCGAACATCGAGGAAACCGTCGGTGTTTCGGCATCCGGGGTTTCAAGTTGACAGAACTTTTGGAGTCGCAAGTCACGAAATCGCGAAACGACGAGGACCGTCCATCGTAAAGGGACGTGTGTTGTAAATCCGAGGACTCGGGAAAAGTCCCGACTAGAAAAGGTCATCGGCATTTCAGGAATCGGCACTTCGGGATTCAAGAGACCAAGAGGTCGCGCGTTTAAGTCGTGAAATCGCGATACGCGAATCTCCGACATAATCTAGGTCGTTGATCTTTGAAATCATTTCACCATTTCAGCAACTTGGAGAGCGGGGAAATGAGGAGGAAGAGCTCATCATCAGAACTCACGAAGTCCCGATTCGCGATACCCCGATAAGATCTGGACCGTCAGATCACAGCACGATCTGGACCATTGAAAAGTCCAAAGGCGAATTTTCGCGCTTCGACATTTTGAAAGGCGAAAAACGGGAAAAGCCCATAGTGATTTAAAAGTAAGGCGTGAGGTCACATCACAAGGAGACCAAGGGACAATTTAAGCCCGATAAGCTCCCATCAGCCATCGACAAATCGGCGATCAGAGGTAAATACGAAATTTTCCCCTGTTTTTTTTCTGAAATTTTTTTTATGGCGTCATCTAGCAACTTAGGACCAACTCAGGGTCCGATTCTACTGGGGAAGAACTATGAGTTTTAGTCTCTATGAATGAGGTAATTCTTGCAAGCACAAGAATGCTGGGAACCAGTGGATCTTGGATATGTGGAACCAGATCCAGCCGCCCTTTCTGCCATGACAAATGCGCAGATAATTGCTCAGGCAACACTGAGGACCAAAGAAAATAAAGAGAAATTCTAGATTCAGAATTCTGTGGATGACTCGATTTTTTCAAAAATCACAGGCACTAGTACTTCAAAACAGGCCTGGGACATCCTTAAATCTTTCTACCAAGGAAATGACAGGGTCAAAACAGTTAAACTGCAGACCTTGTGGACACAATTCGAGACTCTCAGAATGACAGAGTCCGAAAATGTGGATCAGTTCATGACCAGAGTCATGGGAATCGTGAACCAGATCAGATTGATTGGTGAAACCATCACTGATCAACGAATTGTTGAGAAAATTCTCAGAAGTCTACCCAAGAAATTTGAAATGGTTGTAACAGCAATCCTTGAATCCAAGGATCTGTCAAGATTTTCAACAGATGAATTAATTGGTTCTTTGGTGACACATGAGACCAGACTGCATCTTACAGATGAGTCAATCTCCAATGCTTTCAAAACTCAATTCTCCTTCAGCAAAGGGAGAGGCAGAAGAATAAGCAGAGGTCACCAAGGAAGAGGGAGAAATCAAAGTAACTCTCACTCAACTGGAGGCAACAGATACCAATATCAGAATCAAAATCTCCAAGGTCAAAGACAACAACAACAAAATCAACATCAGAATTTCCAGCCTCAAAGAGGCAGAGGGAGAAGATAAAATGACCAATCAAGCATTCAATGCTATTACTGCAAAAAGTATGGGCACTATGAATCTGAATGCAGGAAGAAGCAAGAAGATCAGCTCTCAAGCAGAGCACATGTGTCAAATCATACGGGAGAAAACTCAGGAGGTATGTTTCTCTCATGCCACAAGACTAAAGAACAGCCTAAAGATCTCTGGTTGCTAGACAGTGGATGCAGTAATCACATGACAGGTAACAAAGAATTACTTTCATGCATTGATTCTTCAATCTCATCTGATATTACACTTGGAAATGATTATTTAGTCAAAGTTCAAGGAAAAGGAACTGTTCCTATTCTTACAAAACAAAATGTAAAGAAAGACATAAACAATGTCTATCATGTTCCCGATTTGAAAGTCACATTCAAGATGTTGACGAATGGCCAGAAGGTAGGTATAAATATGATTGAGAAATGAATATTACGTAAGGAGAAATGAGATTTGCACTTCAGAGATGGATAAATATGATTCGCCAAAAGGTAAGTAGGTAGAAATATGATTGAGAGATGAGATCTGCACCTCATAGATTCATTATGGATAGTGTATAGATGCCTTTAATTCAATTTACAGATGAACAAGTAGCCATCATAATGGAAGAACAATTTGCTTTTAAAAAAAAAACAAAAATATTAATATATTATTACATGGTAATGATTAGATAAGAAAATATCAAAATCGTCAAATGTTATTACGTAGCCATTATAATGTAAGAACTATTTGTTAAAAAAATAAAACATATATATATATATATATATATATATATATATATATATATTAATATAGTATAACGTATAAAATATAGTAATGATTAGATATTTTATAGATAGAAGATAGGATACAGATATTTTCACAAATATATGTGTGTGTGTGTGTGTGTGTGTGTGTGTTTTTCCCGAGTTGTGGTAGATTTTAATTGCAATGAAATTGTGCATGACGTGCATAGATTCTTACCGCGACGAAAGAATTTTAGTGTGGACTTCCATTATGCAGTGTAAGTGTATGGCAGAGAGTCCAGGAATTGACATCATACAGGACTTATTTTGATTCCATTTGACGGTTTTAAATTAGCGTTGATATGTCTTCTTCTTAAATTTTGAGAACATAAATTTTTATGTCCCTAATGTATGGTGACGTGTCAAATTTATTTTCACGGTTTGTATATCTAGCAGGTTAAACTAATTATGTATGTATAATTTAATTTTTAATATCTCAACTCGTGGTTTAATTGAGATATGTCCATTTAGTTTTCATATTATTATAATTTAATAAATATCTACATTATTAATTGAGTTAAAGTGATTTAGTTGAATTAAGTTGACTTTTTAGAAAATGGTTCCATGTAATTTTTACTTTTTATAAAATAATAAAATTGCCTTTTTAGTAATGAAAAAAAAACACTAATTTTCATAAAAGTTATTTTTAAATATTTTTATAATTTTTTTGCATCTTAAATATTTGAAAGAGTAATAAAAGGTTTAGGTTAAGGTTAGAAGTTGAAATGTGTCTATTCCTATTATCTTTGGTATTGCCCATTAAATATTTTAAAAGTATGAAAATGAGTCTATTCAAATTGTTGAAGAGATTAATATAATAATAATAAAGTTATTATTATTATTATTATTATTTAAAAAAAATACCACCTAATACAAATTCAATAAAGTTTAAGTACTTACATTATAAATTGTCAAAATAAATAGTGGCATGACAAGTGACCAATCTTATCTGGATACATTATAATAAGAAGGAAATTTTTTATAATAAATAATACAAGAGAAAGGAATAAAATGCTTACGTGCCTATGTTACGAGGTTAACACATCATATTGATTTGTTTCAATGTAGTGAATGTATTCCATATAAACTTTTATTATGTTTTGAAATGTCTAAGTGAAGCTTCCAAAAGAAAAATATCGTTTGTGAAAACTAAGTGGAGTGGAATGTCTTTAGTAGGACAAAAAAAAAAAGACGGTTAGATGACAATATTGAGGTCTCTTACTGTTTAAGTATCTTCAAATTTGAATTTGATAAGTGTGATATCATTTACTTAGAGTACTAAAATAAAATATAGATTATTATTTTTGATATTGCAGAAGGGACATCGATTACTTGTGAGTTATAGAAGGATCGACTTCGTGAGGAGTTCATGGAGTTGTAGGTTGCCCTGGTGTTCTTATATTATGACTGGAGACCAATGGTGGTTCCCACACATAATTATTGTGTGTTATATGTTACGGATGAGAAGATATGTGGACTTATATAACACTAGTTGTACTCCCAAGAGAGGAGGCTAGATGACCATTGGCCTATTAAAACAAACACTACAAAAAAACAATTGGAGAAAATTACATGGGTTGCATTATATGGAAGTTTAGCTAGCTTAGGAGTGTAGCTTATGCATATGAGTTTCCTTTGTACTTAAGTGTGGGTGAAAACAGCCTTGATAGTAAAACAAAGTGTAGTGTCGAGTTTTCCATAGCAAGTATTGTGGATTGTCTTCATCGTGTTTTCATCGTTCCTCTCTCTCTCTCTCTCTCTCTCTCTCTCTCTCCGTAGTTTTTTTTATATAGAGAGAGAATAATCCTTCTTAGTGAGAAAGTAGTTGTTCTTAGTGAGCAAGTAGTTGTTAGACCTATTAATGCATTTCAAGATGTGAGCTTATATATTTCACCCCTCTCCCAAGGGAATTATGCATAATAATCCATGAAACTCCATTGGAATTGCTACTACCAAATAATTTTATGAACAAAAGTGTTGTACATTTCCCAAGGGATGCCCCTTTTTCTCAAAGTGTTCCTTCTAAAGAACATCAATCATTTTTATGGGTGCATTCTTAATTTCTTGTTCTTGTTCAATTAGCATCAATTGAGGTGTTTATCATGCATATTACTAATGTTGCCAATCCTTCACAAGATATACATGAACTCCACTATTCGCATACACCTAATTCAAATTAGCAATTAAACATGAGTTGATTGAACATCATGTTGGATAAATATAAACCACTAGATATAACCCATCAAACATTATGATATAATAAAACATATGGACCTATGTGAATGTCAATTCTATGAATGTTTATTGTTATTTGAATTATGATGGGTATTATGCAATCTATTTCTAACATGAAAATTTTGACATTTAAAGTTGTTGGTAAATGGATACCGAATTGAGGATATGATTAAATGCATTTACATGATGATAATGCATGGATATGTATGAGTTTGTGTTATAGACTAATTTGCAGGCCAATAGGATATGAAATAGCCAAAGGATAATGATGATAAAAGGTTGATGTCGTGAACATTGACCAGGAAACAGTATGGTATGAATCTTTGTATGTGAAATTATATTGGTTCAAATGCATTTATATGATGTTTGTACAAGTGCAAGTTTTTCAGGTGGCGAGACTACTTGAAACTGAATATGCGATGACAAAATTTACAGCAACACAGTGCCATTGTATGGTCCATGGTAGGGTGTTGACCCTAGTTCTATTAGGAGGGGTGGAAGCTTTTCCCACCGTGTATCCTATGAAACCTGGAGTCATGGAAGGACGGTGTTAGCTCATGCTCCCATAGATGTGTGATGATGACTGCCAGTTTCCTGTTGGGGAACCTTGGTCAAGAGAGTTGACACTTACGCTTATGGGTTCTATATGGAGTTAGGTCAATATAGTTGACGCTCCAAGATAGTTCAACAGAGGAAGGATAGGGATGGAAGATGGAAGTAGGTTAGGGAGGAAAGATGACTAGAAATAGTTGAGAGTGTGTCGGGATTTCACATTATGGTAGAATTTATTGATTTCCTCATTTTGAAAAATATGTATATGTGTATGTTTGTATTTACTTAACTGAACTACAATTATCCAAGTGAATGTTGTTTGTGCTAAATTATTGTAATTGAGGGATTTCACGAACATTTTAAATGGTTTACTATCTTTTATGAAATGGATGGTCTTGTTGATTGGATTGGATGCATACAAGAATTACTTTAGGTGTGATAATTGTTTTCATTAGTACATGTGTGAGTCTTGCATGTGCTAGCTACACATGCATGCCTTTCACATATACATTAGTATGTATAAGTGTTTTAAATTGACGATGTTGTTTATTTGATGTGGATGTATGAATCATGTGTCATTACCCTTGTATTGTAAATTACTCTAAATTCGGGACGAAGTTTCTTGAAGGGTGAGTACATGTAACAGCCCAATTTGATTATTTGTTTTTCATAATTGTTAATTTAAATTTAATTAATTATTAAAATAAATAAGTCTTTTTATTATTTTATTATTAAAAGGTAGGTGAAGTAATTAATGAGGGGGATAATGTAGTTGGGGAATTGAATGAGAGTGGAGGATAAGGAAGAGAGGAGGGGACTTGGAGGGGGGTCTGATTTATATTGGGAAATTTTCTACAAGAGTTGAAGGAGGAGGAGGAAAATGGGGAGAAGAGATCATTTTGGAAACTCTCACAAGGCATTGTTGTTGCTAGGAACTTTGGGCTCAGGGGCCAGGAATCCGCAAGGATTCTTGGAGCTAGGGAGTTGGAGAGGTTGTTCATAGCTAGATGGGAGGTTAATATTCAGTTGGGCAGTTTGGGCAAGATCGAGAACAAGAGAACCAGGGACAAAATCAACCAACCTACAAGTAGAGGTATGTATTTTATTATGATTTTGTTGTGATTATGTAGAGGTATGTATTTCATTATGTTTTTGTTGTGATTATATTGTTAATGTGATTATGTTGTTTATCAGTTTACTCCTGGTATAAAGAAAAACCATGAAAGAAAACAATAAATTAAATTGCATATTATTTCAATAGCAAACAACAAAGTAGATATGTATTTATCATTGAGGCTCTGAATTGGAAGACCTTACACCTATGAGCTATATCAACAAAGAAAGGTGACTATTCCTTACTTTAAAAAGACAAGAATACATCATTGCAAATATGATAATATGGAATCTATCCAGTATATGTAGAAAAGGAAAAATTATAGCCAAGGTGCATGAAAGAAATCATTTGTATGTCCATCCTAAAATATGGAAATGATCCAATTACCACGCTCTAGCCCCGATGCCTCTTTTGAAAGGCCGTTAGCTACCTATCCCTATCCCTATATATGAGACCAAAAAAAATGTGTGAGAAGGTTGTCACTTTTCATTGTATATCATCAAAAAGTGGTTCTAAGGTGAAATTTCTAAGTGATGCTTCCTTTTGTAACCACTGAATGATGCTTCCTTTCATAACCATTGAATCACCATTAGTCGATCCCAAAACATTTGTACATGTGTAACACCATATTCTTGAGGAAACTTTAGGGTTAATTTGAGAGTCATCAGTTCATAGTAATTGTTAGTTTATTTCCCTATCCTGACTTTGAAGGATATACTATGATTTGAGAAGAGATACATCACACACACACACACACACACACACACCATTAAGCTAATATAAAATTACATGACTAGCTACTATTGTTCATACATACATACATATGTATGTATGAGTGTATATCTATATGTATATATACATACGTTTGTATGTATAAATATATATATTCTTGGAAATAATGCATACATACATACATATATATAAAGGAAGCCTTACTTCTTCCAACAAAGGCTTTTGGCATTTATGAGTATGTTGATGGTGTTGAATCTAACTCAATGGACTTTCAGTTCAAACTTATTTCTGTAGGACTGGGGATAGATGTATTAAGAGGGGTTTTGTTGTGATTTTTGTGTAAATATGAAATAATTTTACAGTTCCAAACTATTTTATGGCTACATCGAATGGATGTCAAAAAGAAACATGTTGAAAGGGTGAAAAAATGTATGTAAAGGAAGTAAGTGGGTAGAGTCATGAGGGGTTGTTAAGCACCGAACAATCCTTTTTTTGGACCGCAATATGTATGTTCATATTGCATGAATATAAGTTTTTTTCTTTGGAAAATAAATAAATATATGCATGTATGTATGTGTGTGTGTGTGTGTGCATATATATATGCACGCACACACACACACACACACACACACACACACACACACATATACATATGTATGTATATGTGTGTGTAGACACACATACACACACGTGCATATCCATATACATATATATGCATACACACACATCTACATATATACATATGTATATACATACATATTTATATTGGGGAGGAAAGTGCAGGTGGGGTCATTTATGATCCTAGAGGGAACCTAGCACAATCATATGAATTTAATATATGAACGATGACCAATAATCAAGCAGAAGCCTACGGACTGTTAATGGGCCTTAAACTAGCCATTGCACTTCAGATCAAAGAATTGACAATCCTAGGTGAATCTCATCTAATCATTCAATATATGAGGGGGGGAACCCTTCCTTCAAATTTTCTTTTAGCAACAATACTGAAATGGGAAAGGTGCTTCTCTAAGAAATTTTTGAAACTTGATTGGATTCATGTGCTTCGTGAGTTGAACATTGAAGCAACAAAAAGGACCAATATGGCCATGGAAAAAAGAGGGGGGGGAGAGGACTATATCTAACCAACTCTTCATATGAGCCACTAATTCCTTAAGTCACATTGATTCCACCAAAGGGTGAAATGAAAGCATGCATTGTAACTTATTCACACATAGGGAGTACAACTCTCATGACCATATACCTCCCTTGAGAGATGTTTGATTTAATCAATTTGTATGCATTAAGAGACGATTGTGACAAAATTGGACAAAACACTCCAGACACATCTAGAGGAGCACAATAATATAGAGAGGTATCTTAAAATTAAGATAGAATCGTTAATGGGAACCATGATATCTTGGAAGGAATACATGGACAAGTTATCCTTCCAAATGCAGGCCCTCCATAATCAAAATGTCACTCAATAATCAATCTCTCATGGAAACAAGACTCTCATTTTAGGTCAAAGATTTATATTGCCTGCAGGTGGTGGTTTCACCATCAAATTTTGAAGTGGCTCAAAATATCCATGTTCCGATGTCAAAGGATAAAAAAGGATCAAAAGACGAAGAAGAAATTGGTATCTCTATGCGCATACCAATTAATATACAGTAAATGAAATCCTCTTTTAAATCCCCAACAAGGAATCTGACATGTATATGTAGAATAAACCGGGTACATTGTCTTCATAGAAATCAAGTTTTGGTTATAATTGAGATTACAAAATAATATAGCAATGGTGTGAACAGTAATTCCATGGTGAATTACCTTTTTGTAACATCTCCTTGCATGTCTAGGCTACAAATTTTGGATTAATACAAATCTTTTCCAACAATTGTGTGTGTGTGTTTGTAAAATTTGTTTTCTAGGATATAAACATCCTAAATGCATACCCATAATCTCAGGAGAAGCAATCAACTCATGGTCACTTGGAAGAGATAATATATAAGAAATTCCCATGGGCATACTTTGATGGTGCCTCTTAAGGGAACCCTCCCAAGGGTGGGGTAGGAGGAATATTGCATTTATCATAAAACCATAACATTAAATTCAAAGCTATAATTAGGCAAGAATCGAATAACTTATGTGATTTGATAACACTCAAACTAGTTTTGAAACTGGCCCAAGAATTAGGATTTTCTCATATCCAAATTTATGGTGATTTTCTTCTTGTAATTTAATGGATGCACAAGGAAATAACTTTGACAAAATTTACATTATAGCCCCTATTTAATTATGTATAGTCGCTACTTTTATCTTTCTCACAAACATCCTTTTAACACATCTATAGGGACTGGAGTAAGATAGCAGATGAAATTTCCAAAGTTGGAATAGAACTGGAATAGGAGGGGCATATGGTATCAATACAATAGGAAGGGAATACATTTACTCATGCTCATTAATCTTGAATATAATTGTGTTTACTTATATTTATGTTTTTGGTATAAGCTTGAAAACTAATGCTAGTAGATAAGCCTAAATACGTGTTTATTTCTAGTTACTTTTGAGATGATGACATAAAACTTTGTAAACAATTTGGAACATTGTATACAAAGTAGGGTGAAGAGGCATGTGAGATCAGAAGTTATGTACAATGTTGAAAGAGCTTTTTTGAATGAAATTAACATTTGATATGATCTAATTTTGTTTTTATCAATAAAATTATAAACTTTTTTGTTAGGAAAAAAATGTGTGTGTGTGTGTGTGTGTGTGTGTGTGTGTGTACACACGCACACACACATATCCAAGGAAAAATATATGTAATTTTAGTTATAAATAAAAAAATTACATTGTCATGTGACTCAAGTCATTCAAAAAAGTGCTTTATAGAACGATGGAGCAAACAGCTCTACATACATGCCTTACATATCATTCAGCTAAATTGAAAAGGAAAATGTATTCCTTGAATTAAAAGGACATAGATTGCATCTTTCAAAAACAAGATTTGAAAACTATCCACTTGTTAACGAGTCAAAATGGCATGTCAAGCAAGTAAGGAAGAACACCTGATGGCAAGTCCTGGTTAGACCTACTCTCATTTGGTGTAGTGTTTCTGATAATTATGGGGGCCTTTTTGTTGTTCATAATTAAAATAAGAAAAGGGGAAAGACGGTGAACTTTACCCCAAAGACTTATAATTAATCCTAAGTCTAATCTAACTAAAAGCAAACTAATATAATATTAACTACTTCTAACCTATCCTGGGATCAAAGCTAAAAGAATGAGTACAGTAAGAGATAACATCATTAGAATCATAAATAAATCATGTATGCTAACAACAAGTGATAACAAAATGCTACAAATACTTGTACAATTACTTATACAATGCATTCATAACATTATTTTTGTACTTATAAGGAAACATATGACATCATGAGCAGATAGAATAGAGTGAAGAAACAATTCATACGACAGAATCATATGTTACTCAAGCAGAAGATAAATGCACAAAGAATAATCCTGTATACATTCATCAAAGCCACAATTTTTTGATATGGCTCTTTCTCTTTATTCTTTCAGAAGTAAGAATATTGTTTATCATTCCCAAAGGGAAAAAGTCCATCATTACATTCAGCGAGCTCTCTTTTATAAAACAAGAGAGCCTCTTTAGCTTTCATGGTTGTTCATTTCATTTTTCCCTAATTTCTTTTTCAAAAATGAATATGTAAGAGTTACAAATGAAAGTTGAAGAAACTCCTAAATGGTTATTTTCTCCCTCATGCGGTTCATAAATGACATTCATTTGAAAATATCAGTATCTCTTCATGTTGGCATCGTCTTCTATTCCTTGAGATATTCTGGGCATTTCTGGTGTTTGCTTGCTAATTAATATCTTATTATCTTCTTCCCCTCTATCTCATCTTTCCATTGAGCTATCGTTAGTCTGATTTCATACCTTGAGATATGACTGTTGGAGCATATCATAGCCCGTTCTTCAACTAAATTCAGGTTTCTTCTGTGTTTTTCATTTTCAGACAATTTCCACTCAGTGTTTTCCAACACTTGTTATCCCATCATGTTCTTCTCCCTTCCATCTTTTCAGCAAGCCATCCTAGGCCTAATTTCAATGCGCGTAGCCCCAGATATGTCTATTTGAAGTTTGCATGACCATTTTTACCCCCAAATATGTGGTATGTTGTTTGTTGCATTTCCTGACATCTTTTGTCACCTATCTAGCCCAGATACCTCTTCCATTGCATTTCTTTATTCGGTACATTTTCAACAAGGTATCATGGGTTCAATTCTGACACTTGCAGCCCAAGTTATGCTCATTTGAAAAACGTCGTTTAGCAGTCGTCGATCATGCATGTGGGTGAATCTGGGTTGTTGATCCTTAACCTACAAAAATAAATCCCACATGCATAAGAGAGTTCAACACTTAGTGATTTAAATGGTTTTAGACCCTATAGATAGTTTGAATAAGAACTTAGGCGGGCATAGGACCTGTGGCTTGAAATATAAGTTTATCTAATTTCCCTCCTAAAATTAGGGAAATAATTAAAATGGAAAAGTAACAAAATTGATTACATTAACCTACATTATTTCCAATTATCAACAAAAAAAAAATTTAAATCCCTAATCCTATGTGAAAATCAAAGAAAATTAAAATTAAACTAAGCTAATTACCCCATTAATGCAAAATAAAAATTAATAAAATTTTAAAATATTCCCCCAATTCCCGTAAAACTAGGAAATAATAAAATCAAAAATCAAAAAATGATAAAATTTACTAAAATAAAAATAATAAAATAACAATAATTACCCCCCTATCTATGTGAAACTGATAATTAAGAAAAAATTTAAAAAGAAAAATATTAAATATTAAAAAATAAATAAATAAAATAAAATAATAATTCCCCCCTCCCCCACCAAATGGACATAGTCTATGGGATATAAAATCCCCATATGATATTCCCCAATTCCCCAAATTCCCCAAATCAAGGTCTGCATCGTCGGCATAGGAGATAGGTGAGGCACACTTCAGTTCATTCCCAATGATGAAAAAGTATTTTCACCCTAGCTCACACTTCTGATGATGATCCTCTTAGATATTAATACAATAATGTACGTTTTCCCATAATAAATATTAAAATATTTCAATGGGTTCACACCTTTCGAAATATATATTAAAATAATGCTCTAAGGTATAATGCATGGTCGTCGTCTGAAGGTAAGGGAGTGTGGTAAGTCTTCTATGGTAAATGTCGATGACAGCGTAACTCCAGCTCATTCCCATGATTAATATTAAAATTATATTATAATAAGCACATTATCCCATAATAAATATTAAAATATTCCCCCAAAAGTCAAACCCTCCAGAAATTATTAAAACAATGCATGGTTCATGGAGGTATGTCATCGGAAGGGGTTGGTGGATGAAGGTAAAATGTGAATATTCATGGTAAATTTCAACGACGATGTGGGCTTCCCATTTCATTCCACACTCCCAACGACATGGGTCCCCATGAGATTTAAACCATATTAAAATAATATGTTTTTCCCATGGGTGCACATCTTCCAACAATATTTATTAAATTAATCTTCCTAATAAAAATATTAAAATAATACATGCATGGTAGTCATTGGAAGACTTGTAAAGGGAGTGTGGTAATTCTTCTATGGTAAATGCTCTGATGACAACATGGGCTTCCTATTCTATCTCACACTCCCAACAACACTCTTCGTTCACACTCACTGAGCTCTCCCGATCGGCTAGGATTCCAATGATGTAGAGTCTTAAATAAAATATTAAAGTAATGCATTTCCTCCCAAAGGTTCATATTCCATCAAAGTATTTGCATGTTAAGGGAGGTGAAGTCTGGGTAAATTCCTCTATGGTAGTTCTCTGACGACAAATACTTGGTGAGCTCTCTCGTGAGTTAGGCTTGAGGTCCAAGAAAAATATTATAATATACTAAGGTTTCAAGGAATTTGGGAATAAAAGAAATTTTAATAGGTAATATAATTCCCATGCCATTTGGGAGGGGAGGAGGGAATCCTAGAAAATAGGAAGGATTTCCTAAAAATAAGGAGGTGTGTCTTAATCGTTGATTTTTCATGGAAATTATAATGAAGCACATGTGAGGTCCAATGGGGATGGACCTTGGATGTTACGCTATATTTTTGTGGGTGAGGGAGAAATAAAAAAAGGTTAAATTAAAACTAAATCAAAAGAGGAAAAATTGAATGGGTATGTACAACTTAGGGTTTAGGGGGGTAAAAGGTGTTGGATCATGTTGTCGTTGATGCCAATGATTTGATTGATTATGTCAAGTGATTGAATGATTGATTGATGTCAAATGTAATATGTATTTTCCATGATGAGAATGGATAGGTGTCAAGTATATGATGCATATATGAATATGGATCAATGATTTTTCATTGATACATGATGCAAATATGAAGATGGATCAATGAGTTGTCATTGATATGATGAAGATGGATCAATGAGTTGTCATTGATACATGATGCATAGTTGGATTGATGTAATGGTCTTATCATGGTTGATAAGGTGCACAAATGTATGAACTCCAAAGTGGTCCCCTTATGGTGAAATCCCTCATGGGAAGACGCTTTACGGTTGAGTTATCCTAGAAGAATGGTTGGAGAACCCATGCTTGATTGGAGAATAATGAATTGAAGATCAGTGAATTTGTTAGTGAAACTATCCTATATGGATAGTGCTTGTCATGCCATTTCTGGTGGTATGTGGAAAGTCACATAAATCCTCACAGTGTGAGAGTTATGGCCTTACGAAGTTGGAGAACCCTCATGTGTTGGCTTGAAGCCCCAAAAGGTCAAAGAAGTCAAAGAGCTTGCAAAGAAGAAATTACTATTTAAATGATAAATTAAAGTGACAAAGTCAAGAAGGATTATTTAAATAATAAAGTGAAGTGACAAGATCAAAGAAGATTATTTAAATGATAAAGTGAGGTGACAAAGTCAAGGAGGAATATTTAAATTGAGAACTTTCTATTTATGGAAAGTGGTTAACCCTAAAATGAGGAAAATAGGTTAAGTAATCTAGAAGTGGGTTAAGTGACCTAGAAGATGAAAAGTATAAATAAGAGGCTAGGGTCTCTTGTGAAATGTACATTTTGGGAGTATCTCTTGTGTATCTTTTGTGTGTATCTCTTGAGCATGATTGAAGATCTATTCTAAGAGATAGAGCGTGAGGAGGATCTCATGGACGCATCAAAGTTTCAGCAATGTCTGAGATCTTGATGGCAAAAGTCTCAAAGCTTCAAAAATCCTAGTTTCTGAGGTATACGAGGGCTATAATGGGCCAAGTCGCGTACATACGCGGGTTGTATGAAGACAGGGTGCGTACAGTTGATGAAGTCATGGAGATTGGTGCTTGAGCCAATGACTGGTTGTTGAAGACTGAAGAAGGTTCTAGATCTGCATTCTATGGGATCAGATCTATCATTGAGACTCTGGTATGGTTACATTATTGTCTTGTTGGACACTATTGCTTATTGTTTGGTGAATGCTTAAGGCATTCTTGGTATGGTTGTTATGATGTGGTTTGAGTTGGTTGATGAAGTGAGCAACACTCTTATGATTCAGTATAGATATGATGGCTATAGTATATTGGTTGTTTATTCATGATTGAGTAGCATTCATATTATATGGTTGAGAAGCATGAGTAGGCTATTTGAGAGATTAGATGTGTTGTGACTGGTTGTGGGTCAGATTGGACAGTGAGAGACAAAAGAGAATGTGATTGCAGGTTGCAGAGGATCTGAGTATGTGATAAAAGGATAAACCCTAATAGCTCATATGGTATACACAGGCTGTAGTATATACTGGACACGTACATATGCGGGTTGTAGTGAGCCAGAGCRCGTACACACGCGGGATGCACTACTGACAAGTCATGTACCTATGACAGATTGATATATGTGGAGGATTGTTGCCTCATCTTAGTTGGTGCTGAGGATGTAAGTTGAGTCTTGCATATAGAGTTGGTGCTCTTGTAGAGTTGTACTCTATTTAGTTGTTGCTGAAAAACCCCAAGGATTGTAATCCGTAATAAAAAGAAAATTGTACATACATCTTGTGTTCTTTGTGTTCCTTGTGGATATGATTTGTTGATGATATATTTCTGATATATGTTGTTGATATGTGTTCACATTTAACTGGTTATAAAAGACAACAATGTTTAATGTGTTAATGGTGATTGCTAACTAATGAGTTTTGTGTAAGAGGGAAGTTTTGGGAAAAAGAGACCCACACTCATTCACACCCCCCCCCCC
>JASDQU010101178.1:139980-153015 GCA_032191745.1 Picea mariana
CAAGCCTTAACAAGCTTGAAGGAGATCCATAGACACTCAAATGGATGATGAAGTTCCAATCCTTGATGAGGAAAACTATTCTACTTTGAGAATAGAGATGAGAGTACATTTGAAGACAATGGGAGCAACAATTTGGAAGGCATCCATTGGTGGATCGGTTTCCTTGAAGAACAATTCAAAGTTTGCAGCTCAAAGGGAAGGAAAGAATAATGATGCATTGGCTCTCAATACCATTCTTAGTGGACTCTCAAGCCCTATCAAAGAGAGCATGGGACAATGCACTTCCACCAAGGATCTATGGCTAAAGCTAGAGGAGACATATCAAAGCAAGAAGGAGAAGGAAGATATTGAAGACCACTCCATAAAGATAATTAAAGGTAAAGAATATCCAAAAACCCTTGATTGTATTATTTCTAAATGTGATCTTGAAAACATTTCAAGTGAAGATAAAGAAACAAGTGATGATAGCACAAAGGAAGATCTTGAAGACATTTCAAATGAAGGCAAAAAACCATGTGTTGATGTTGGCAAAAAGGAAGACCATGAAGATATTTCAAATGAAGGTAAAGAACCCTCAAAAACCCTTGATTGCAATGATGATGTTGAATTTTTCTCTAGTGAAGAAGAAAATCTAGGGATAGTTTGTATAGAAGAAATTGACTATTATGCCATGGAAAAAGCAGAAGAAAAACTATTGGAGCTTAAGGACAAAGTTGAAATAAGTCTAGATGAATATAGCTATGACCACTATTATATAGACTATAGTTATCTTTCGGATAACACTAAGAAGTTTCTTAAGAAGAGTCAAAAGCACATCTTGAAGTTAAAGGAAATGCTCAAAGAACAAAAGGAAAGTAATAAAACTCAAGTAGAAGAAAAGGAAGAAGAGACCACAAGACTAAAGAATGAAAAGGAAGAAAGGGAGGTAGATAATGATATTAGCAAAAGTTTTGAAACTATTGTCCATCTCAAGACCCAAATTGAAGAAGCCAAAAGGATAGAGGAACTATTGAAGAATCAAATAAATGAAAAGGAAGAGTCATGTTGTAAGTTAGAAGCTGAAATTGTTGATCTTAGAAAGAAAGTGGAGAAGTCAAATAATTCTTTCATAGTTCACAAATCTTGAATGAGATCTTGGAAATTCAAAGATCACTATATGATAAATCAGGTCTTAGATACAAGGAAGAAGCCACACATGTTGAAGCAAGCACCTCAAAGAAGCATGAGGTAAGTCCACCAAAGGATGAAGACAATGTTGCAAATCAACCATCTACACAAGGCAAAGAAAATCTCAAAAGAACAAAGAAAGGAAGACATCAAGAAGCTATCTTTGGGACACCAAAGCAAAGGTATTAAAGTATTTTTCATGGGAATTGTTATTCATGTAATGAATATGGTCACAAATCTTTTGAATGTAGAGCTTATGAAAGGAAAAATAATGGAAGATTTCATAACACCATAAGGTGTTGGAGAAGTGATCAAGTAGGACACATTGTTGTTCAGTGTAACACCATGAGATGCTATAGCTATAGTGGATTTGGCCATAAATCCCAGGATTTCTGGAACACAAGAAGAAATTCCATGATGAGGGCTTCACATAGCATGGCTAAAAGAAGGAATGAAGTAAGGAAGGGAGACGTCTTTGAAAATATGGATGCTCAGAGCTCAAGTTCTGAGAAGCAGGGACACCTTCAGAAGTGGGTGAAGAAGACTGAGCATCCAGAGCATAATGGAAGCCTTAAGGGAAGCTATACTAAGTCATCTACAGAATCATATGCGGGTGACAGTGGTATCAGTCGCGTACATACACATTTTGACCTTGAATAGGTCACGTACATACGTGAGCTATTGTGCAGAAGGCCGCGTATATGTGGTAAATCCTTGGGAAAAAGGCAATGCGCATGGGTTGCAGCTTGATGTGATGATATAACACTATGATGAAGGGTATGACACTATTTGTTGCAGGTTTTCATGATTATATATTGGATTATTTAATGTGATGATAAAAATAATGAAAGCTCATCTTGGATGCATGGCACTAACCCATGAGTATGGATTGAGGCATTTTTTGTTGAAGAACAATGTTGATTATGACAGTGAAGTTATGGCACCTTGGTTATGTGATATATCTTGAGATATCATTGATCTATTGAATCATACTACTAGTACATGTATTGTTGGATGCTTAGTACTTGCTATAGTGAATGGAGGATTGATGTTGATCTGTTGATGCACATGGCTAGACATATTTTGAGTTTCATCGATATATCTTATGATGTGTTATTGGAAGATTACTTATTGGAAAACTTGATGCATGCATTTGGAATCTGGATGTGCTACATATTGGGACATGTGGTTGGTGAGTTGATGAGGTGATCATGTTGTACATCATTGATGAGTCATAGCTTGATCTATAGTTGATGTATGATTGGTACATTTCTAGTACATTGGTAGAGGCACGTACTAGCAGTTTGTTTGTCACATATTTTATGGAGGATTTGGCATACATGTATGAGGATTCATTGTGTTTTGGTATTGGTGCATGGTTGATGCACTTGCTTGGTACATGTAGGTGATACATGTTTATACACTCATAGATGGCATGTGTTTGATGATAGTATACCATTGGTATTACTTGATTAGCACAACAATTGGTATTTGTTTGAGATACATGATTGTGGCACTTGGTTCATGGTAGAGACATATCATGAGTGATATGACACATTTGGCATGTTGGTAGATGCACATGGTTGGCATGGTTGGAATATTGGTAGATGCACATGTTGGCATATGGTTGAGACATTCTATTGATGAGATATTATAGCACATTGTATGGTATTGATGTGCATGGGTGTTGTGCAATGATGGGCACACAATTGGTACATGATGTACTTGGGTGATGTTCTACTCATGATTTTATTGTTGACATATCTTTTGTTTCATGATGGTTGGTATGGCATGAGTTTGATGCATGAATAGGTCCAAGGATCGTTATATGGTAGAATATTGTATATCTTGCAGAGAAGATAGGGGGAGTCATTCTTCTTCCCATGGTTCTAGGAGGAGAAAAGAGACCTATACTTGAAGAAAGAGCACGGAGGCATAGTTCCAGGGGGAGCAATGGTCACAGGGGGAGTAGAAGCGATGTATCTTCAGCATTACATCAGAGTGATATTCCTTGTTCAAAAGGAGAGAGATTATTCAGAGGAAGATCAAATGCATTCAGACAGGGGGAGAAGCCCCAAGGAGAATTCAAGCAGGGGGGGCAGCCCCAAGGGGAGAATGACCCTTTGCCATTGATGTCAAAGGGGGAGAGATAATCACATTGATGTGATTGATGTTTATTGATGGGGAGAGATAGTCACATTGATATGTTTAATGACTATTGGTGTAGAGCATGCCTTGTCTACATGTTGACATCAATTATTGGTGTTGACATCAATTTTGGTATTGCCATCAATGCCAAAGGGGGATATTGTTGGATCATGTTGTCATTGATGCCAATAGTTGGATTGATTGATTGATTGATGTCAAATGTAATATGTATTTTCCTTGATGAGAATGGATAGGTGTCAAGTATATGATGCATATATGAATATGGATCAATGAGTTGTCATTGATACATGATGCAAAGATGAATATGGATCAATGAGTTGTCATTGATATGATGAAGATGGATCAATGAGTTATCATTTATACATGATGCATAGTTGGATTGTTGTAATGGTATTATCATGGTTGATAAGGGGCACAAATGGATGAACTCCAAAGTGGTCCCCTTATGGTGAAATCCCTCACGGGAAGACGCTTAACAGTTGAGTTATCCTAGAAGAATGGTTGGAGAACCCATGCTTGATTGGAGAATAATGAATTGAAGATCAGTGAATTTGTTAGTGAAACTATCCTAGATGGATAGTTCTTTTCATGCCATTTCTAGTGGTATGTGGAAAGTTACGTAACTCCTCACAGTGTGAGAGTTATGGCCTTACGAAGTTGGAGGACCCTTATATGTTGGCTTGAAGCCCCAAAAGGTCAAAGAAGTCAAAGAACTTGAAAAGAATAAATTATTATTTAAATGATAAAGTAAAGTGACAAAGTCAAGAAGGATTATTTAAATAATAAAGTGAAGTGACAAAATCAAAGAAGATTATTTAAATGATAAAGTGAGGTGACAAAGTCAAGAAGGAATATTTAAATTGAGAACTTTCTATTTATGGAAAGTGGTTAACCCTAAAATGAGGAAAATAGGTTAAGTAACCTAGAAGTGGGTTAAGTGACCTAGAAGATGAAAAGTATAAATAAGAGGCTAGAGTCTCTTATGAAATGTACATTTTGGGAGTATCTCTTGTGTATCTTTTGTGTGTATCTCTTGAGCATGATTGAAGATCTATTATGAGAGAGAGAGAGAGAGTGAGGAGGATCTCATGGACGCATCAAATTTTTTGCAATGTCTGAGATCTTGAAGGAAAAAGTCTCAGAGCTTCAGAAACCCTAGTTTTTGAGGTATACGCGGGTTGTAATGGGCCAGGTCACGTACATACACAGGCTATATGAAGACAGGGTGCGTATAGTTGATGAAGTCATGGAGATTGGTGCTTGAGTTGATGACTGGTTGTTGAAGACTGAAGCAGGTTCCAGATCTACATTCTATGGGATCAGATCTGTCACTTAGACTCTGGTATGGTTAGATTATTGTCTTGTTGGATACTATTGCTTATTGTTTGGTGAATGCTTAAGGCATTCTTGGTATGGTTGTTATGATGTGGTTTGAGTTGGTTGATGGAGTGAGCATCACTCTTATGATTCAGTATAGATACGATGGCTATAGTATGATGGTTGCTTATTCATGATTGAGTAGCATTCATATTATATGGTTGAGAAGCATGAGTAGGCTATTGGAGAGATTGGATGTGTTGTGACTGGTTGTGGGTCAAATTGGACAGTGAGAGACAGAAGAGAATGTGACTGCAGGTTGCAGAGGATCTGAGTATGTGATAAAAGGATAAACCCTAATAGCTCAGAAGGTATATGCAGGTTGTAGTATATACTAGACGCGTACATATGTGAGTTGTAGTGAGCCAGGGCGCATACACACACGGGCTGCACTACTGATAGGTCGCGTACCTGTGATAGATTGATATATGTGGAGGATTGTTGCCTCATCTCAGTTGGTGTTGAGGATGTAAGATGAGTCTTGCATATAGAGATGGTTCTCTTGTAGAGTTGTACTCTATTTAGTTGTTGCTGAAAAACCCCAAGGATTGTAGTCCGTAATAAAAAGAAAAATGTACATACATCTTGTGTTCTTTGTGTTCCTTGTGGAGATGATTTATTGATGATATATTTTTGATATATGTTGTTGATATGTGTTCACATTTAACTGGTTATAAAAAATAGCAATGGTTAATGTGTTAATGGTGATTTCTAACTAATGAGTTTTATGTAAGAGGGAACTTTTGGGAAAAAGAGACCCACGCTCATTCACCCCCCCCCCTCTCTAAGTGTGGTAGGTGTGTCCAACAATGTAATTCTTTGACGACAAATACTTGGTCAGCTCTCTCGTGAGTTAGGCTTGAGGTCCAATAAAAATATTATAATATACTAAGGTTTCAAGGCATTTGGGAATAAAAGAAATTTTAATAGGTAATATAATTCCCATGCCATTCGAGAGGGGAGGAGGGAATCCTAGAAAATAGGAAGGATTTCCTAAAAATAAGGAGGTGTGTCTTAATCGTTGATTTTTCATGGAAATTATAATGAAGCACATGTGGGGTCTAATGGGGATGGACCTCAGATGTTACGTTATATTTTGGTGGGTGAGGGAGAAATAAAAAAGGCTAAATTAAAACTAAATCAAAAGAGGAAAACTAGAATGGGTATGTACAACTTAGGGTTTAAGGGGGTAAAAGGTTAAAAATGAAATTACAATTATAATAAAAAAAGAAAATAAAAAATAAATAAATTTAAACGAATATATATAATAATAATAAAAGTAGACATCACATCCTAGGTCTTGGTCAAAACACATTATGTAACAAATGGTTTGTTTATATAATAAAAATTAGTCTATCCTTGTAACAATATGTAAAACAAATATCTAATGTGAATTAGTTTGCCCCTAAGTAAAAATAAATACCTAAAGTAATTCTAGGGGAAAAACCACGGGCAATACCATGTGGTTTTCCAAAACCATGGGAAAAATGAATATAAATAAAAACAAAATTAAATTAAATTAAAAATTAAAATAAATTAAAATAAAAAATGAAATAAAATAAAAAGTAAAAAAAAATTATAATTTAGAAAATCAAGCCAAATTACACAAGTTAAGGTTCCATGCCCCTCACGGTTCCATTGGTCAGGGTTTCGTCAATAAGTGTTCTACACCTATAGCCCGAAATTAGGAATAAGGTGTATAAGGTAGGATTGAGAAATTGGGTGTCATGCAAAGGAGCTAAGTCATGTAGAAATGAATAATATTGTGATTAAGTTGCGACAAAGGGAAAGCGATGGAGGTGAAGTATACGACACTTTGTGTGACAATTTAACGTCACAAGTAGCGATGAGTGGAAAAAGGAGATTGACTCCAACCAAGCGCACGACACAAGTCAATCCAATCAATATGCACATATCATAGGGTGGACATGCTAAGATCGTGAGGAGCGAAAATAATACCAGGTCAAGGAAAAGGTCCTTACGCCATACCACTATGCAGATACATATGCCACAGATAGCTATATGCATCAAGAAATGGCACGACATGGACTTACAATCAAGAAGATGAATGAGATTTTGGCCTAGGTTTTGGTGAGAGGTAAGACCGAAAAGGACTCAATATATATCAATTTGAAAAGGTTCAGGGACAAGCTTGCAGGAAAGGTGGATCTGACATCCTTAGGGGCTTTGGACCTCGAGGAAACTGCAAACCAAGGTAATTTGCTTCCTAATCAACAGAATCCTAGCAATAATCAAGGTCAAGATTGTGGACAAGGAAGAGATTCCCCCATCAGTCTCTCAAGGCCGAAGCAGTCATGTGAATGAAGTGGCCCTGCAAACTTGTTCCTACAAAACAGAAGAATGAGATCAGCCATGCAATCAAAAGGAGACTTATCAATGCACCATACATCTCGTATTCCTTGCCTTAAAGTAAACTTATAGATAAGCATTATATTTTTCAACAATAATCATGGGTGGCTATAGACAAGTGTCTTGATATTCTATGTGCCAAGTTTCGACTCACAAGAAGGATTAGTTATTATGCTATTAAAACTTAGAGTTTGAAACAAAATATTACAATCCACATGCGAAAGTACAAAATTTGAAGACCTTAAGCATAGCATGTCAGCAAGAAAATGCAGAATTTGAGTTAGTCCATCATAAAATAATTAACAACAAACTTATTCAAGACATGCAATAGAACATCAAACCTTGCAGCCACATAGGATCATCAAGCACTTTGGAATCAGCAAAAGGTCTGAAGATAACGTATCAATTCCATCATACAAATGTCAAGGAAACATCATAGATCAAAAACCATGATGAAGACATTTGAAATCATCAGATCAAAAAGAATAATCAACACCCATCAAAGATAATCATCAATCAATATTAAACCCCCAACTCCCTCAAGGTAGGCAAAGCAATAGCATTATTCTCAAGCAGTAGAGGATTAGGCATTAGGGATGAAATTTTAGTGGGGGGGGGGCTTTCCGTTCACTTGTAAAAGAAAAAGTAAATGGGGGGTTTGTGTGGCTTCAACGCCACTATCATAAACATATGAGCTATATCAACAAAGAAATGTGATTATTCACGACTTTAATATACAAGAATAGATCATTGCAAATACGATAATATGGAATCTATCCACTATATGTAGAAAAAGAAAAATTATAGCCAAGGTGCACAAAATAAATCATTTGTGTAGCCATCCTAAAATATGGAAATGTTCTAAGTACCACGCTCTAGCCCCAATTCCTCTTTGAAATGCAATCAGCTACCCTATTCGTGTCCCTATATATGAGACAAAGAAATGTATGAGAAGACTATCATTTATCATTGTATATAATCAAAAAGTGGTTGTAAGGTGAAATTTCTAAGTGATGATTCCTTTTGCAACCATTGAGTGATGCTTCATTTCGTAACCATTGAATAACCATTAGTCAATTCCCAAAAATTTGCATTTGTGTAACACCATATTCTTGAGGAAACGTTAGGGTTAATTTGAGAGCCATCAGTTCATAGTAATTATTAGTTTATTTCCCTATCCCAACTTTGAAGGCTATACTATGATTTGAGAAGAGATACATCAAAGCACACACACACACACACACACACACAACATTAAGCTAATATAAAATTACATGACTAGCTACTATTGTTCATACATACATACATACGTATGTAATCTATATGTATATATACATATGTTTGTGTGTAAAAATATATATATTCTTGGAAATAACACATACATACAATCATATAAAGGAATCCTTGCTTCTTCTAGCAAATGCTTTTGGCATTTATGAGTATGTTGATGGTGTTGAATCTGACTCAATGGAATTTCAGTTCAAATTTTTTTTTCTGTAGGAATGAGGATAGATGTATTAAGGGGGGTTTTAAATAGTCATTTGTGTGTATATGTGTGTGTGCATATATATACATATACACATATGTATATACATATACATAAGCCCCGAACAATCTTTTTTTGGACCGCAACATGTATGTTCATATCTCATGAATATAACTTTTTTTCTTTGGAAAATAAATAAATGTATGTATGTATGTCTATATGTACACACACACACACATGTATATGTATATGTATATACAAGTGTGTGTGTACACACACACATGTATGTGTGTGTGTACACACACACATGTATGTGTGTGTGTGTACACACACACTTGTATATACATATACATATACATGTGTGTGTACACATACATACATACAGACATACATTTATTTATTTTCCAAAGAAAAAAACTTATATTCATGAGATATGAACATACATGTTGCGGTCCAAAAAAGGATTGTTTGGGGCTTATGTATATGTATATACATATGTGTATATGTGTGTGTGTGTGTACATATGCATACACACACGTATACACACAAATGACTATTCAAAACCCCCCTTAATACATCTATCTTCATTCCTACAGAAAAACAAATTGAACTGAAATTCCATTGAGTCAGATTCAACACCATCAACATACTCACAAAAGCCAAAAGCCTTTGGGGCATTTATGAGTATGTTGATGGTGTTGAATCTGACTCAATGGAATTATAGTTCAATTTGTTTTTCTATAGGCATGAGGATAGATGTATTAAGGGGGGTTTTGAATAGTCATTTGTGTGTATATGTGTGTGTATGCATATGTATACACACACACATATACACATATGTATATACATATACATAAGCCCCGAACAATCCTTTTTTGGACCGCAACATGTATGTTCATATCTCATGAATATAATTTGTTTTCTTTGGAAAATAAATAAATGTATGTATGTGTACACAGACACACACACATATGTATGTATTTATTTCTATATGTACACACACACACACACACACACACACACACATATGTATATGTATATGTATATACATGTGTGTGTGTACACACACACACACACACACACACACACACACACACACATATACATATGTATATATGTATGTGTGTGTGTGTATACACACACACATATGTATATACATGTGCATATATATACATACACACGCATCTACATATATACATATGGATATACATATATATTTGTATCAGGGAGGCAAGGGCGAGTGGGGACATTTATGATCCTAGGGGGAATCTAGCACAATCATATGAATGGAATCTATGAATGATGACCAATAATCTAACAGATGCCTACAGACTGTTAATGGGCCTTAAACTAGCCATTTCACTTCAGATCAAAGAATTAACAATCCTAGGTGACTCTCATCTGATCATTCAATATATAAGGGGGGGAACTCTTCCTTCAAATTTCATGTTAGTGGCAATATTCAAATGGGAAAGATGTTTCTCTAAGAAATTTGTGAAACTTTATTGGATTCATGTGCTTCATGAGTTGAACATTGAAGTAAACAAAAGGGTCAATATGGCCATGGAAAAAGGGGAGGCGGGGGGGGGAGACAGGGGACTATATCTAACCAACTCTTTGTATGAGCCACCAATTCCTTAAGTCACATCAGTTCCACCAAAGGATGAAATGCAAGAAAAAAATGCGAATATGCATCATAACTCATTTGCACACATGAAGTAAAACTCTCATAACCATATCCCTCCCTCGAGAGATGTTTTATTTAATCAATTGGTATGCATCAAGAGAGGGTTGTGACAGAATTGGCTAAAACACTCCATACTTATTTAGAGGAGCACAGTAATACAGAGAGGTATCTTAAAACTAAGATAGAATCGTTAATGGGAACCATGATATCTCAGAAGGAATACTTGGACAAGTTAGCCTCCCAAATGTAGGCCCTCCATAATCAAAATGTCACTCAATAATCAATCTCTCCTAGCAACAAGACTCATGTTTTGGTCAAAGATTCGCAATGCTTATAGCTCACGGTTACACCATCAAATTTTGAAGTGGCTCAGAATCTCCATGTTCCACTGTCAAAGGATCAAAAAGGATCAAAGGACGAAGAAGAAATTGGTACCTCTACGCATAGACCAATTAATATACAGTAAATGGCATCCTCTTTGCAATCCCCAACAAGGAATCTAAAGTGTATATGTAGAATAAAATAGGTACATTGTCTTCATAGAAATCCATTTTTAGTTATAATTAAGATTGTAAAATAGTATAGCAATGTTGTGAATAGTAATTCCATGGTGAATTACCTTTTTGTAACATCTCTTTGCATGCCTAGGCTACAAATTTTGGATTAATACAAATGTTTTCCAACAATTGTTAATATACAAATATTTTCCAGCAATTGTTAATATGTGTGTGTGTGTGTGTACACACACATATGTATGTATGGTTTTCCCTTATCACATACAGAAAATGAATGTAATCACCAGCCAACTTATGAGGAATGAAGTACGCCTTCAAGAACAGTTATGAAAAAATGGTGGAAGATTATGCACCCTTGCCCACGATAACTAATTTCTAATTATGTGACACTTTATTAGGTTATATATAGTTTGTTTTTTGTTTTTTACTGTATCTAGAAGATATTTATGTTAAGAAAAATGTTGTAGCGAAGCTCACAACAATAGTACAATAAAGTTTGTTTTTAGTAGTCTTAAACAAAATTTAAAGAAGGAACAATTTGTTTTCATGTATATATAGCCATAAAAGGACAAAAACAATTGCTTCCAGTAGATCTTATAGGTATAGATACTACAAAATTGACCTAGATAACAAGCTACATTAGAAAACATAAAGAACTAGCAAAAAGTGTGGCGGGTGGCTACCTCCTCCTAAGTTGTAATGGTTGATTCATAATCCACTTTGACAATTTCTACTTTTTCAAGGAGTTGATGAACAACTTCATCTTCCTTTAGACCTCCATAGTGAGATTTGATGGACTACACCTGATTGGATGCCCTTGATTCATCCCCTTTGGATAAATTTATAACTATATTGCAAAGCATAGTACAGTATGCTTCTAGAATAGATATTTGGCATTCAAGGTTCCCATCACTGAAGAAATTTGAGAGGTTATCAGATTATCCCATTCATTCTTCCTATAGTTATGAAAATAACACATTTATTTCCTTGAATGGTTTCCTTGTGACTCCTTAGATCCCTTTAAATCTCCTACAATTATTTCTAATCCATTGTGTATCCACAATTGTGCAAATCCACCTAAAAATTGAAGCTTATGTAGCTATGTCCCACCATTCTACAATGGTAACTTGGAGTAGATGTACATGTTGGAATAAAATTGAGAACAAAAATGACAAGATTCACAAGCAATGATTTTGGTAAATAAAGGAGAGCTAAACCTTACCCCCTAAAGAACCAAAATGGGCACACTTTCTACGAGAAGAAGAGGATACAATGCTAAAAGACCAGGTGGATTTTGCTTGGTTGAAGCCAAAACCAATCACTAATATCTGAAATCCTTGAAGAAAGAAAAAACTCTTTATAACCACAACAAGATGCATAAAACCATAATATTTGTCAACAAATGGAATTCCCCAAAATAAAACCCCTATTCTCCAAATTGATACATCATACACATTGAATAGAGAAAAGTAATTAATAGGAAGGTGAACAAACTTACCCATGCTTTGAGGAAGGAATGAGACCAAATGATTTAACCTAAATAGGATACCTAATTGTGCCTATCCAATGGAAAGGTCAATGTGCCTACATTTCCACCCAAAATAGCCTTTTGTCTGAGCCATTATCCCAAAGTCTTCCCAAGGAAGAAGTCTCACGTGTTCAAATTCATGCGAGGATAAATGCAAGTTTGTGTAAGCAAAGGGAGGTAGTCCCTTCACCGTAGCTAAGCCATAGATTGATGGGCTTGCTTTGTACTTTTCCATGTTGTTTATTAAATTATCTCTACATGCCATGTCCTACATTAGTAACTAATGGATGGGTTGGTGACTAAGGTTTACATTGACAACAATATCCCCCATTTTCATAAGCATAGCTTGGTTGGCACATATGCCTGCTTGGACGTTGGGTTCTCTTAAAACATGATAAAAATTAACTTCTAGAAAGCTTTTTCCAACTTGAGTCATCCTTTAATTGATCAAATTTATTTTGTTATATATTTTCATGCAATATTGTATCCAAGATTGACATTTCCCTTGGGAGGCAATGTATCGCTTGTTACAAGCATTGAAAAATACATGGTTCTTTTCCAATTTGAATTGAAATTTGATAATTGTGTCTATGTATACATGGTTTGTTGCTTTCATGTTGTGAAATTTATTGTATGTTATTGAATAAAATAGATGCACATTATATATATATATATATATATATATATATATATATATATATATATATATATATATATATATATATATATATATATA
>JASDQU010101178.1:153121-183843 GCA_032191745.1 Picea mariana
ATATATATATATATATATATATATATATATATATATAATTTTTAATGATGATTAATAGAATAGATGCGCTTAAATATATAAGTAGAAATAACACCAATTCCATTAAATTTGGTCTTATGACCAAGAATCTAGACTAAGAAACTATAAATTTTGATTTTAAAAATGAGAATATCAGTGTTTTAAAAGTGCAAAATTGGATTCTGAAAGAGTGAATATTTGTTTTCAAAAGTGTGAATTTTGATTGTGAAACTATGAATTTTGAATAATTTCAATTCCAAAAGTTTAAATTTCAATTGTGAGACTGTGAATTTTGAATAATTTTGATTCCAAAAGTGTGATTTTGACTCCAAAAGTGTGAATTTTGATTATGAAAGTGTAAATTATGAAATCCAAAAGTAGCATTTTCCATTCCAAAATTGTGAGTTTCGATTCCAAAAGTGTCAATATCAAATTGCTACAATGTCAATATTTTGAATTTTTTATCTAGGTGTATACAATATATAAATCTAAGATTAATGTAAAGTCATCAACATTTTATTTATGTATGTGCATGCATAATATCACTAGACATGCATCGATAAATATATCAACCTAAAAGAGATGTAATAAAATAAAATAAAACAAGCGATAACAATCATTAGATTGAAATGTTGTACTTTTTCATAAATATTTAAGTCAACGTACAATAAAGTTCTATATAAACAAAATGATGACGATGAGTCAATCCTTTTTACTAACTCGCAAACATTGTAACTTGTTTATTGTGGAAAATTTATTGACAAAACTCACATCCTGATCTAGGATAGAAGAATGCAATTGACCTTCAATAGATTTACTCGAAGCAATATATATTAATTAAAATCAACTAAGTCTAACCTATGAGTTCTTAGAAGATACTAGTCATTAAAAAAATGACAAGTATGGAAGTTCTATCAAATAAAGTCTCATTCATTAACATCATTCTCACTCTCAATGTTATGCTCTATCTATTCTTGTTGTGCCTTAATTTTTGTGAATCCCTTCTTGGTTATTTTTTTATCACATGTCCATCCTACCTTTGGTGACCATTCTTGTATGATGTTATTAACATCAATGAACATATTTGTTTCCAAACCAATAACCCATTATTTTTGTTTTTTGTTTTTTTTTATTTAAACATTTTTTATAGAAAATTGCGTTTACCTTTGATGTTCTAATTGGCTTCCACCATTCAACCTATACCTTATAATACTCCATAGTATCATATGAATCTCGGTAAAAATTGCATTTTTCCTACCAAACCATATTTTACAATCTTAAACTGGTTAATTTTGTAACATTTGTCCCTCTACAACATCATCCTTTGGATATAGTAGATATGTAGGCTTGCTAAATGAAATCTAACATAGCAATCCTCAGTTGTGTGAACATTCTCCCTTGAGTATGCTTCCATAACTTCATGTGTGGCTTGTATATGAGAATTTTTTTTAATTTCTTGCACCGTCAATAGTCATAAATCAAATTTGAGTGATCAATGCTAAAAAAGGGAGTATCCAAAGCTTTAAATATATTCTCCCAATAGGTTATCTTTGGATGCCAATATTGTTCCCCTCCCTTCTCAACCCCTCTCTTCCGTGACAAAATGTATGTGTCTAATCCCTTCTTTATTTATTCCATGTCAAAAGGTATTCTTGCCTATATATTTGCAACAATAACATCGGTGGCAATTTTCTATTTTACATGTATATAACAATTTGTATTATCAACACTTCTTTTTTCGAGTGAAATAAACCATTAGAAACCCTTTGAGTACTTCCCCACATTTCATGGATGGTAAACGGGGTAAACCGTCGACCCTAAGTATGGGGCCTCACCCCATGGGAATCAAGAGAGTCGAACCCATGACCAAAAACAAGCATGAAAACTCATGTGTGGATCTATACCAATTGAGATAACCCTCGAGGCTTTTGTATTATCAACACTTACCTTAGGTGCTTACATATTATCTTGTTTGTAGAACAAATATTTTTCATAAGACTCAGTTTGCAATAGAGACTCATGCAAAGGGTGGTTTGATGTTCTACTCTTGTACAACAAATCTCCATATCGACCCACCACTAGTTCTTCAAGATCCTTGAGGCATTTAGCTAATGAATTCAGAATGAAGTTTGAACCCATATCCATAAAGGAAAGGCTAAAGTGGTTGAAGCCCCTAGTATTGTGTCCATGTGTAAGTATGCCAACAAAAGAAATTGGTAGATTCATGACACTACTAATATCCTTTACCTTCTTAGCCAGCCTTGTTATGGAAGTCTTTGAATTGTCCACATTATCATGCACAATGCTCAAGTAAGTGCTTGAATTGTTCTCTGAAGTTAATTAATGGGCATAGTACACATGGAGACAACTTGAAATGTAGTTATTATGGCTCATTTTAACCGCTTGCAACCATTCTAATTTGGTTGGATAAATGGTGGCCCTGAGATTGTTCATTATTGAGACACAATTATTATACCTTGCAAATAAGTTTTTCTTTGTGATTACAACATACAGAAACTACTTTCTCATTACTTTGCTCAAATTGGGTTGCAACATTAGAGAAATACCAAACAATTGAAATTCCTCATTAATCATTTTGTAAAGTGAAGACTTGGTTATATTTGAAGGCAATAATCTAAAAAGAACCATTGTTTTGTCTTGACATATTGATCACATTACTTGTGGAGCATTATCTAAAATTTGCTCCACAATCTCACTAATACAAGCCACTATTACAATAGTATTAGATTTGGATTTTTGTAATCCACTATTACCATTCAGTGTCTTTAAGTAACCCTTTTTAAACATATTCTTGTAGTAGAAGAAAGTGCTTATTTTTATCCACAAGATTGATACATGCATTTTGACAGACATCTAATGTGTCAAACTTCATTGTAAGTAGAGTTCTCTTATTTATTTATCCTTCTCTAGCAATAGGTGCCTTTGATGCCGAAGAATTTAGTAGAAATTCTCTTCTTGAATTTTCATTCATGAGGCATGGCTTCTTATTACCCTTAACCATCAACTCAAATGGAATTTTAGATATACAAGATTTACTACAACAAGATGCATGTGTGCATGTCTTCAATTAATGAAATTCCATAAAATGTTTTTACAAATTTTGTACTCGGCTTCCTTTTAGAAGATGCACTTGTCCTCTAGAAGTTAAACTAATTGTTTGGCCTTGTTGTCACAATTTGTATGTCAGCACAATCTACAATACCTAGAGGTAGATACACCAACTGTAGAGGAGGTGCTTCTATTACATCCCATATTTTGTTTTCACTTTCCTTTAATATCAATCTAAGGGGGAACCATTAGGGTCAACCAAGTGGTTTCTGGACCATTTTTGAGAGAATCTTCTGATGTGAAACATTTCTCACATTGTATGAATACTTTCTCAATTTAAACTATGAATTAATTACCATCAAGTGGTGTAAAGTGCACTACCTCTCCTTCGAGAACATTTAAAAATTTTCCCATGGTGATATAATTTGGATTTGAAGCATACCGATGGACTAGATTCACCTATTCTCCCAAGAACTTAATGTTATGATTTTCATTCATTTGTGCTAGTGAACCTTCAAATTGGTTAATTATTTCAACCCTTAATATTGAACAATTCTTCAAATCTACCATTTCATTTATTGGCCAAGATGTAAAGCTCCCAAGGCGCTCCAACTCTAACGAGAAAATGTTGTAAGGAAACACCAGTTCCTTCACCAGCACACCAAATGAGAGAAGTACCAAAAACTTCCCTCCAATAGCATCCAATTCATTCACATTTGTCATAATACCTATTGCAATGCAATCTCTTTGATCTAAACATCTACATAATAGTCTAAATTGCATGAGAAGGATTGCTAACCTGGATTCTTGTATAATCTTTTTAACTCCATTATTAGAATCGATACCATTTATCTACTCCTCCTTAACTTGTTATAGCAAGCACTCAATGTGGTTAGCTATATGTGATGCATCCCATTCAATAAAGGCACCATATGTTTTTTTCAACATGTCCACACCTCTTAATGCATGTAGCAATTGAATATCTCCATTAAAACTTTTAGTAACATTCACAATCACACATCCATGTTTGATGTTGACGTTGTGCAACTATTTTCAACTTGGGTAGGTTATTCCCTCATCAACTTTTAATCCATTGAATAACAAGTTTTCTTAGTGTTAAGAACCTAATATCCCAAAATACATTTTTGTTAATATGAAACAACAAAGACATCACCACAAATCAATACAGTTCAACTAAATTTGATACTAGTTAATATAAATAAGCCATATTCCACAATACAAAAAATAATCAACATAAAAGCTAAACATAAATGAACATAAGCCAATATAAATATAATAAGTTAATATAAACTCCAATGTGCTCTTCAATATTGTTGTGCAAATTTTACAAAAAACAAATTGTAACATTATAACTCTGAACTAAATAAATCCAAGCAAATTTTATACAAGTAACAATAATTATAAACATCGTTTCCCTATATGGGTGAAAGGGACATGCCACAACCACCATGTAACACCATTCACTACTCATAATGACCAACATGATAAGGAATATGCATGCATGATGCATGAGACCTACTCCAAAAATACTAACTTGATGACAGGTGGAGGGAGATGGAGGACATGAACACAAGATAACCACGCCTCCCACTGATGATGAGTGGAGGGGTACTTGGTGAGCCACACTACTACATTACCTCCTAGAAGGAAATATAGAGAAAAGTGTTGAACACTTGAGTAGGATGGACCTATGAGTGCCCAACTTGGAGTATGAAAGAGCCCCAATCCTGAAGAAGGGTTGATAGACCCTTCCCAAACCTCTCCCTCAACATAAATATTAAGTTTGAAGAAGTCTTCGTTGTCCCTTCCTCAATTTCTCTCTTGATGAGAATAAATATTTTGAGGAAGGGTCGGCCAACCCTTCTTTACTTTCCTCTTAGAAAAGGTATTAATCTATAGTGATGCAAGAGCATCTCTCCAAAAATTCAACTTTTGACCACTAAAAGGTCAATCAAATCTTAACTAAGAGTGGGTTCCCTTAATCTAGGATTTAGAGGATAGGGTTAGTTTGAATAAGGGATTTTGTCCATGATTTATGATGTAACTGTTTCTTTCAACAAAGATCAATTCAATGGTTGTTATTTTGTTAAGATTGATGGTTAATAATAGTTGATTCGATCCATCCTTAGCAGATTTTGATCGATCAACCTCATTGTGCATAAAACCACAATTCGAGCTCTATAATAGGTAAAGTGGGATTGTTGGAAACGGTTGAAATGTTATTAAGATTCCTTGTTAATAGAATTAAGATCCAGTGATGGACATTTTATTTTCCTATCAGCTCAATTTCTTGAAATCCCGAGTATGTTTGATTTATGTGTATGTGTGTCTCCATTTTGAGAATGGGTGAATTGACTGAAGTTGCAAACCATTGTTTGATCAGCAAAGTCGTTATTGGAAAGAACTCGACCTCTAATATGTAAATCACATTCTAGAGGAAGAGAGTGGGAAGATATAATTGTGTAGAGGCTCGATCAGGGTCTACAATGCTTGAATTACCCTGAGCAGAGGATCGATTATAGCTTGTAACGCCAGAGGTACATATCTGTAGTGGTTACCTGGAGTTTAAATAATTGTTGTGATTTTTTTCTTGTCTTGCTAATTGGGCATGGTAAACACTTCAACATGATATTTAAAGATAATTTGAAATCCCCTTGATCTCTACCAATCGATTTTGTTGTTGGAACTTGTGAGTGTTTTTTTATCAGTTTTTAGAGTGTCTTTCGAATAGCATATAAATCCACAACCTTTTGATCATGGGCATATAGAGAATCCAAATTCTGTAGTTGTGCAATGGATTCTCCTTCATATTTTTCTATGGCAAACAAACATTTTGACCAGTCAATAAAGACCAAACTATGTTATACAGAGGTGAATGAGAGGTATGTGCTTTTTGTCACCTACACCATTTTAATTTAAAGGTCTCGAAAGTGCTCCATTAAAGTAAAAAGGCACCAACCACTACAAGTGGAGAATCCAAGAAGGGAATAGAACAAAGTCTTCTCAAAATAGAGCACATAGATCAAAACAATGAATATAGAGGTATACGAAAGGGATATTATTCTTCTCACCTGCACCATTTTTGGTATCAAAGCAAGAATCAATTCTTATAGGAGTAAGAGAAGATTTGATTTGTCAAGAGATGCATTCAGAGTCCATGGAAGATCCTAAGGTCAAGGAATAGTAGTCGTGAATGCAGAGTTACTTGAAGAGGTGAGAAATCCTCAAGTGCGACTAGAATCCAATGGAAACTTCTCAGCAAAGTGATGCTGACATAGGAGATTTCAGTGATAGAGGGGAAGAGTCTCTAGTAGAAGAGGCAGATCCTATTGAAGAGGTTGCAAAGATAAGACTTCTCATATTCATCTTAGGGGCTAGTTCTAGACCCAAAACATAAGTTCCTACATATGAAGGTAGTTTAAATGTTGAGGAGTTGATTGATTAGGTGAGTGACATGGACAAATACTTCGAGTATGAAGAAGTCGATGAAGAGAAGAGAGTAAAATTTGTAGTGACCATACTAAGAGGTCATGTAGCTCTTTGGTGGGATGGTGTGCATGCTAAGAGGAAGAAAAAAGGAAAGGAAAAGATTACAAACTGGGACAAGATGGTGGCTAAGCTAAAAGGTAAATTTTCACCCAAAGATTGTCACATTTATTTGTTTAAGAAAATGAAAAATTTGAGACAGAGGTTAATTTCTATTAGAGAGTACACTGAAGAATTTTACAAATTTAACATTAGAGCTAGATATAAAGAAGATACCTCTAAAAAAATTGTCAGGTATATTAATGGTTTAAGCATTGACATTCAAGATGAGATAATTTTGTTTTCCCCGAAGACAGTAGAGGAGGCATATCAGTTTTCCTTGAACATGGAAGAGAAGTTGGCAAGGAAGCAAAGTCAATGAGGAAGAGGTAGAAGTCCCATAGGAAGAGGATAACAAAGTGGATGAGGAAAGTCACAAGGACAGAAAGATGGAGATAGTAGCTCAAGACAACATGAACACTCAATCAAAGGTAATGATTCGAGAGGTAGGATATATTATTCTAGAAGTAGATGAAGAGATTTTCAAGTAATATGTTATAAATTCAATAAATATGATCACGAATCTTATGAGTGTCTAGAAAATGCTTCTACAAGTCAGGGAGGTGCATGTATTGCACAAGCAAATGGAGACAATGTGAATCCAATTCCAAAAAAATATGTTCCTAAAGTAGGAGAATCCCTACATATCAAGAGATTTCTACTAAATCCAAACAAGGAGATCCAGGAACCTGCCCAAAGAAAAACTTTATTCAGAACTGTGTGTAAGTCAAAAGGTAAATGTTGCAAATTTTTCGTAGATAGTGGAAGTATTGATAATTTGGTGTCTACAAAGATGGTTGGAAAAATTGGTTAAGGAGGAAAATACATCCTACACCATATAAGGTGTCATGGCTATAGAAAGAACGTCAATTGTTGATCAATGAGAAATGTGAAGTGGAGTTCCAAATTAGGAGGTATAAATAAAAGGTAATTTGTGACATCATGCCTATGGATGTATGTCATGTTCTTTTGGGTAGACCTTGAAAAATTGACAGGAATGTGATTCACAATGGGAGTAAGAATACTTATACTTTTGTGAAAGTTGGGAAGAAGCATACACTCGTACCAATGAAGGATGGAGTGACAGAACATGATAGTCCTAAAGTGTTGATGGTTAGTGGCAATTTTGTTTTGCAGTAAATTAAAGAAAAAGAGGTAATCTTTTCTTTGATTGGAAAACCAAAAGTAGTTCTTACAAGCACAAATTTAATGGATCTTCCTATAGAAATTAAGAGGATGTTATATGAGTTTGTTGATATAGTTGTAGATAACTTACCTAATGAGTTACCACTTGTAAGAAGTGTAGGTCATCACGTATATCTTATTCATGGAGAAATTTTACCAAATAAAGAAACATACAGGATGACTCCCAAAGAGAATGAAGAAATCAGAAATCAGGCATAGGAGATGTTGGACAAAGGATTGGTGAAATAAATTTTAATCCCATGTGTTGTGTCAATAGTTTTAAGTCAAAAGAAGGATGGCAGGTGGAGAATGTGCATAGATTCCAAATACATCAACAAAATTACAATCAGGTATAGATTTCTTTTAACTCGGATGGATGATTTAATGGATTGTTTGAGTGGTGCAAATTATTTCTCAAAGACATATTTGAAGAGTGGTTATCATTAGATTTGGATAAGAGAGGGTGATGAATGGAGAATTTCCTTTAAGACAAATGATGTATTGTATGAATGGTTAGTCATGCCTTTTGGTTTGGCAAATGCACCTAGCACATTCATGAGATTGATGTATGAGGTTCTTAAGGAATTCAATGGAAAGTTTGGCATAGTCTATCTTGATGATATTTTGATTTATAGTCAATCTAGAGAAGAACATCTTAACCATCTAAGGTTGGTTTTGAGTAAATTGGAGAATGAGAAGCTACTAATCAATTTGAAAAAGTGCAGATTTATGAAGACAGAGTTAATGTACTTGGGTTATGTGATATCAAAAGATTGACCTATAGAAGGTTAAGGCTATCACAGAGTGGCCTTCTCCAAGGAATATATTTGAGGTAAGATGTTTTCATGGTTTGGAAAGTTTTTATAGAAAGCTTATTAAGAATTTCAGTGGGATATGTGCTCCAATTGTGGAGATAATCAAGAAGGACAAACAACCATTTCAATGGACAACAATAGCTGAAAATGGATTTCAATTACTCAAGAAGAAAATAATTGAATGACCCATTTTGATATTGCTAGATTTTAACAAGTTTTTTCAGGTCAAGTGTGTTGCAAGTGGCATGGTAATAGGAGTTGTTTTAAGTTAGGAGGATAAACCAATGGCCTACTTCAATGAGAAGTTGAATGAAGAAAAATAGAAATATTCCTCTTATGATAAGTAAATTTATGTAGTGGTGCAAGCCTTGAGGAAGTGGAGGCATTATCTAATGCCTAAAGAAACTATTTCATATTCTGGCAACCATGCATTATAGTTTATAACTCAATAAAATAAACTAAATTAGAAGCATGTCAAGTGGATTGAATTTCTGCAAAGTTTCACTTTTAATTTAAAATGTATCAGTGGCCAAACTCACAAAATTGCAGATGCTTTGAGCAGGAGGAATTTGGTTTTTCATGAATTCCAAGTAAATATTTTAGGATTTGATCACTTAAAGGAAATGTATAGAGATGATCTATATTTCAGTGAAGCTTATAAAGCATATGAGAACCCAATCACCAGAGACAAAAGACCGTGTTTGGATTATATGTTGCAAGGAGGATTGGTGTTTAAAGGAAGTTAGTTATGTATTCCAAAATGCTCTATGAGGGAAATTATGTTGCAATAAAAGCATAGTGGAGGATTGGTTGGGCACTTTGGACAGGACAACACTTATGCTCAATTAAGTTCCTTTTATTATTGGCCATGTATGAGAATTGATGTCAATAAATTTGTGGAGAAGTGTGGAGTTTGTCAACATACAAAGGGAAGAAGTCAAAATGTAGGTTTTTATCACCCTTTTATAGTTCCAAGCAGACCTTGGGACTCAGTTAGCATGGATTTTGTGTTGGGTTTACCCAATACCCAAAGGGTCATGATTCAATTTTGGTCATTGTGGACAATTTTTTAAAAATGGATCACTTTATACCATGTTTTAAATAAGTGATGCTATTCATGTGGAAAATTTATTCTTTAAGGAAGTTGTGAGGCTACATGAGTTGCCAAAAAACATAGTCTTAGGTAGAGACACTAGATTTGTGGGACATTTCTAGAGAAATCTATGGAAACATTTGGGAACAAACCTGAATTTTAGCTCAACCTATCATCCTCAGACAGATGAGCAAACCGAGGTAGTGAACAAAAGCTTGGGAAATATCTTAAGGAGTTTGGTCAGTGAACATCTGAAGCAATGGAATCAAGACTTTGCACAACTTGAATTTTCCTACAATGATTCCCCAAACAAGAGTATAGGACTGAATCCTTTCCAAATTTTGTATGGTATGCATCCCATGGGAATTTATGAGTTGAAGAATTTTGGAAAAGTTGAAATGAGAAGTGTTGATGGAGAATATTTTGCTATAGCAATGGAGAAGCTACATGAGCAGGTAAAATACTAGTTGCAAGAGAGTAACAAAAAATAAAAATAAACATTAGATTTGAGGAGAGGGGAAGTAAACTTTGAAGTGGAAGATTTAGTGTTGGCACGCCTAAGAAAGGAAATATTTCCAAAGGGAGAATATAACAATTTGAAGCCGAAGGAAATTGAACCTTGTAGAGTCTTGAGAAAATTCTCTACAAATGCATATGAATTGGAGCTTCCACCAGACGTTGGTATTTCTCCTATTTTCAATGTTGTGGACCTATATCCTTACAAGAAAAGTGAAGCAAACAATCTAGTAGTTTCACCTTAAAATATGAATGCTCAGACAATTCAGTGGTTCTAGCAGTTATCTACAATAAAGCTATTACAAATTGATAAGATTTTGGATAGGAAAATGGTTTTGAAGACAAGGGACAAAGAATACTTTCAGTATCTGTTCAAGTGGAAGGACCATCCAGTGGAAGATGCTACATGGATTACTACCACAAAGATACATAAGCATGGCAATAGAGTTGAATACCTCGTGGACAGGAGTCCATGAACAAATTGTTCCTTGGGAGTTTGATGCAGTAGCATCTCACCAAAAAGTCAAATTTTGACCTCTAGAATGTCGATCAAATCTTTACTAAAGGGAGTGGGTTCCCTTAATCTAGGATTTAGAGGATAGGGTTAGTTTGAATAAGGGATTTTTTCCCTAATTTACAATGTAATTGTTGTTTTCAGCAAAGATCAATTCAATGGTTGTTATTTTGTTAAGATTGATGGTTAATAATAAGTGGTTCAATCCATCCTTAGTGGATTTTGATTGATCAACCTCATTGTGAATAAAAGCACAGTTCGAGCTCTGTAATAGGCAAAGTGGGAGTGTTGGAAAGGGTTGAAATGTTATTAAGATTCCATGTTAACAAAATTTAGATATAGTGATGGAAAAAAACAAATCCTCCCATCTCGATTTCCTGAAATCTTGGTTATGTTTGATTTATGTGTATGTGTGTCTCCATTTTGAGAATGAGTGAATTCACTAAAGTCATAAACCCGTGTTTGATCAGCGAAGTCAATATTGAAAATCACTCGACCTCTAAACTATAAATCACATTCCAGAGGAAGAGATAACTATGCAAAGGCTCGATCAAGGTCTATGATGCTTGAGCTAACCCAAGCAGAGGATCAATTATAGCTTGTAACACTAGAGGTACAAATTTGTAGTAGTTACCTGGAGTTTAAATACTTTTTTTTAATTTTTTCCCTGTGCTACGAATTGGGCATGGTAAACACCATAATACTATTTAAGGTAATATGAAATCCCCTTGATCTCTGCCAATTAATTTTGATGCTAGAACTTGTGAGTGTTTGTTTTATCAGCTTTTAGAGTGTCTTTCTAATAGCATAGAAATCCACAAACTTCTAATTGTGGGCATATAGAGAACACATATCTTGTAGCTATGCAAGGGATTCTCCTTCATATTTTTGTATGGAAAACAAACATTATGACCAATCAATAGAGACCAATTTGTGTTATACATAGGTGAATGAGAGGCTAGTATTTTTTGTCACGTAGTCCATTTGAATTTAAAGGTCCTAAAAGTGCTCCATCAAAGGAAAAAGATGTCAACCACTACAAGTGGAGAATCCAAGAAGGGAATAGAACAAAGTTTTCTCAAAATAGTGCACACAGATCACAAAAGTGAAGATAGAGGTATATGAAAGGGAGATTATTATTCTCACCTGCACCATATAGTAAGGGTCAATTGACTATTCTTCAAAATCTCCCTCAACAAGAATATTAATATATAGGAAGGGTCATTTGACCCTTCCTTTAGCTCCTTCTTGATGAGAATAGTAATAAAGAGGAAGAGTTGATTGACCCTTCTTCAAACTCCCCCTTGAGTAATGGTTGGTTAACCCTTCCATGGGTTCCCCTCGATGAAAATACTAATATTGAGGAAGAGTGGGTTGACCCTTCCCTAAACTCTCCCTCGATAAGAATACAAAGCACAAGGATGGGTCAATTGAACCTTCATCGTGTCGGATATTTCCTTGTGATCCCCTTTGATGAGAGTATTATTCTAAAGAGAGGATAGGTTGACTTTCCCAGAGATTTCCCTTATTCAAGCTCTACATTAAGGAGAATACTAACCTTAAGGAAATTTCATCTTGATATTTCTTACTCTCTCCTTTAACAAGATTACTAGGGTGGGACTAACCTTCCTCGAGTTACCCTCAATGTGAATATTAATTTGGGGAATTGTTCATTGACCCTTCCACAGTCTCCCCCTCAATGTGAATACTAGGTGTGAAGAAGGGTCAGTTGTCCCTTTTAGAAAACCCCCTTCGATGACCATTCCTCGTGCTCCCCTTCGACAAGAATATTAATCGATAGGAAGAGTTGGGTCTTGGCCATACTTATTCAAGATATATTTTAACAAGACTATTAATCTAGAGGAAAAGTTGACTAACTCTTCTTCTAATTCTTACTTGATGAGAATATTAATCTAGAGGAAGGGTCAATTGACCCTTCTTCAATCACCCCTTTGAGGAAAATACAAAGCTTCATGAAGGTTCAATTGACCCTTCTTGAGCTCCCCTTTGAAATGAACTATGATCTTGATGAAGTGTTGACCAACCATTAGCAAGACTACCCTTGACAAAAATACTAATTTGAATGAAGGGTTAACCAATCCTTCTTCAATCACCTCATGGATGAGAATATTAATCAAGAGAAAAGGTCAATTTACTCTTCCCCGTGATCCTCGTCAATGAAAATATTAATTTATAGGAAGGTTTACCCTTCACTCCACTTTACATGCAGGAGCTAGTTCACTCCACTTTGCATGCATGAGCTAGCCCACTCCACTTTTGCATGCATGAGCTAGTTCACTCCACTTTGCATGCATGAGATAGTTCACTCCACTTTGTGTGCATGAGCTAGTTCACTGCACTTTGCATGCATGAGATAGTTCAACCCACTATGACTACATTAGCTAGTTTACTCTACTTTGCATGCATGAGCTATTTCACTCCACTTAGCATGCATTAGCTAGTTTACTCTACTTTGCATTCATGATCTAGTTCACTCCACTTAGCATGTAGTTAATCCTATCATAGTTGCATGATTAACTCTCATATATTTCATTCAATTACATCATATTGTAATTGATTATTCATTCATACTTGGATGATTATTACTATTTCAAAGGCTAATGAGAATCATGATTTTCTCTATTGTTCTCTTATTTTTTCTTGTTCTAAATTTTTATAGTACTAGTTTTCAATTAGATTCTAGATCTTGCAGTTGTGCAACAATTTCTACATTTGAAACTTCACTAGACTCCCTTTCAATGTGAAATATAATCTTGAATAAAGTTCGATCGACCCTTCATGGGACTACCCCCAATGATGTTGGATTGCTGAGAGGGGGGGTGAATCAATAATAGAGAAATTTAATCCTTTTAACCACAAAATGCAAGTGTTATATCAGTGTAGCATTATCATCCAATAGTTGCAGAGTAAATAAACAATGAACAAATGAGCACTCATACACATACACAATACACCAGTGTTTTTACATGGAAACCCAAAGCGGTAGAAAACCACAGAATGCTTTTTATTATATGTATTTAAGAATTACATTCATGGTCATAACTCTCCAACTTCACATGGCCATAACTCTCTAACCGTGAGGAGTTATGTGATGTTCCACATACCACCGAAAATGGCATGACATGTACTATCCATCTAGAATAGTATTACCTTCAAATATATTAAAACTCATACCATTATACATCAAACAAACTTGGTTCCATTACCCAAACCTTTGTGCTACCGGACTTCACTACCGGGCTTTCTTCAAGGGTTGACATCAATGAAAACCAACCCAAATAATCAACAATCTCCCCCTTTAGCATCGATGGCAACACTCTGATGAAATACTGAAGTCATATCAATCATGCTCCCCCTGTGGCCATCACTCCCCCTAGAACCATGCCTATGTGCTCTTTCTCCAAGAATTTACCTTTGCATCTGATAAATCTCTCCCCCTTTGTCATCAATGGAAAAGGTATCTTTCCATCCAGGGCTTCTCCCCCTGACTAAACTCTTCCTAAAATTGATCTCCCAACCTGAACTGTCCTCTTTATGGTGCTTCCTCGTGTAAATCTAAGACATATAAGATAAGCATTCAAAAGAATTCATTTTGGAGTAGAAATTACTCCGATTCTCTGACGAAGATACTCAAAGGCTTCCCGTGGAAGCGGTTTTGTAAAGATGTATGCCACTTGTTCTTTTGTGCCCACATATTCAACTCTGATGTTCTTCTCTACAACTTGTTCTTGTAGAAAGTGATACTTGATTGGAATGTGATTCGTCTTGGAGTGCATCACCGGTTCTTTGAGATACTGATGGTGCTTGTATTATCACAATAGATTGGAATGGGCTCATAATACTCAACATGTATATCTGTCAAAGTTTGTTTCATCCATAGAACCTGTGTACAACATCTTGTTGTTGCAATATACTATGCTTCGACTATAGATAAATATATTGATGATTGTTTCTTTCTTAGCAAAGATACTAAACACTCACCCAAGTAGAATATTGCTCCACTGGTGCTTCGTTGGTCATCAATGTAACCTGCCCAATATGCATTTGTGTACGTAACAAGTGATAGATCCTTTCATTTTGGATACCATAATCCAAACTCTTATGTTCCTTTGATATATGTGAAAATCCTCTCCACTGCTAAGACATGTGATTCCTTTGGTGTTGCTTGAAATCATACCACCTGTCCAACTTCCTGCATTACATATGGTCTTGATGTTGTCACATATAGTAAGCTACCAATCATTGACCTGTATTGCCTCTGGTATGTAGACTTTGAATCATCATCTTTTCTCAACTTGCAACTGGTTTGCATAGGAGTTGTAACTAGTTTGAAATCTTCCATTCCAAACCTCTTTATAATTTCTCTAATATACTTAGTTTGAGAAATAAAAATTCCTCGGTTGCTTTGACATATCTGAAGCCCCAAAAAGAAGGATAATTCTCCAAGTAATGACATTTCAAATTCATTATACATATCCTTTGCAAATTTTTGGCTTAACCTGTCATCACTACTTCCAAAAATAATATCATCAACATAAACTTCAATTAATAAAATATCATCTTGAGTTACCTTGATGTAGAGGTTGTTGTCTACACTTCATTTTCTGAACCCTGCATGTTGTAGATATTTATCCAGTCTAGAGTACCATGCTCTAGGAGCTTGTTTTAGACCATACAAGGCCTTCTTCAATTTGCACACATAATTTGCATTCTCTAATAATTGAAATCCTTTTGGTTGTTCAATGTAGACTTCTTCTTCAAGTTCCCTGTTCAAAAAGGTTGATTTCATGTCCATCTGGTACACTTTAATATTCTTGGAGCATGCATAAGCTAAGAGCAATCGGATTGCTTCCATTCTAGCAACTAGGGCAAATGTCTCTTCAAAGTCGATTCCTTCAACCTATGTGTATCCTTTACATACCAATCTATCTTCGTTTCATGTAACATGTCCATCCTCATTCAATTTATTTCTAAAAACCCACTTTGTGCCAATCGCATTCTTATTCCTTGGTCTTGGAACCAATTCCCAAGTGTCATTCTTCTCTATTTGATCAAATTCTTCATTCATGGCCTTATTCCAGAATTCATCATTGTTTGCCTCTTTAAAATTGTTTGGTTCAATCGTAGATAAAAGTGCTAGGTGCATTTGTTCTAGTGAATGGATTCTTCTTCTAGTTTCAACTCATGCATCCTTGTTTCCGATAATCTGATCTGAAGGGTGAATCTTTTGTACTTGTTTGATAATCTTTTGCATCTTCCTCTTCTACTTCTACTTCTTCTTCATCTTTTGATTCTTCTTCATAAAGTTGTTCCACTGATTCATTTTCTTCTTCCTTTGATTCTCGTCCACCTGTTTCATCAATTGTTACATTGATTCTTTCCACAACTTTGTTCAATATCAGATTGTAACACTTGTATTCTTTCATTGTACTTGAGTAACCAACAAGTATTCATTTTTCCACACGAGAGTCAAACTTTCCCATTCTACCATCTTCTCTTTTGATGTAGCATTTGCTTCCAAATACTCTGAAGTGCTTCACATTTGTTGGTCTTCATTTGCATAGCTCGTAGGGAGTTTTGTCATTGTTGTTTCTAAGCATTACTATGTTTTGAATGTGAATTTTTGTATGCACTGCATGTGTCCAAAAAATATCAGTCAATTTGGAATCCATGCTCTCATCCACTGTCATATATCTTTCCAAACCTGCTAAGTGTTATTACGAATCCATCTCTATCTATATTGTCCAAGACTCTGCTACATAACTATCCATAATTTTGACTCATATGTCATTGTACTATCATGAAGTACTACTACAACTGGTCGATTTATCATATTGTACTTTTGCTAATTAAATACACTGAATTTGTCTACTCAAAATCTGCAAGTTGCTCGTAGGATGGTTCTCTAGTCTGTCTCAGCTACCGCATAGACTCACCCTATATATTATTCATATTATCTGGGATTGTCTAAGTTGGATGGCTCAGAACAATTCCTGCTCTGATGTGTATTCATCATCATCTTCATTGGTAGATCCATCATCTCTCTGAGCTCTGACTTCTTTCCTTATGTCTGTGGATTCATCTTTCCTTATTCCTTATTTATGTGTCCTTCTTTTCTTTCAGTTATTTTCCAAATCTTTCTCTAACTGACATCTTTCCTTTTCTCTATAGAATTTTCTCCATCTCATTTTATTGGCAATCTTGCGATCTCTGGGACGTGGTCTTTGTTCACCTGTTCTTCATGTTTTCTTATCCATACTTTCTTATATCTGATATCAGTGTTCTCTTTCATGGAAGTATGGATCATGCTTCTACAATCACTATCTATGTGTCCATAGTTATGAAATTTGTAACATTTAATATCACGTGGGGCCACATAGGCATTTCTTGCTTTAACAATTCTTTTATGATCCTTGCAATCTATAACCTTATGTCCAAACTTAGTACAATAAAAACAATGAACATAAAAGAAATTTGCATACCTGGGAGTGAATGATCTTCCTTGTGGTGTAGTCCTTCTGAATTCCTGCCTTGACTGATCATGATCATGATTGAAGCTTCTTTGTGGCTTGAACATGGATGGTCTTGTTGAAGATGTATCTTCAATAGTTTTCTTAGAATCTGTTTGACCATGATTCTTTGCTTTTAGTACTTCTGCATAACTCTTTCTATTTTCTTCATTATGCTTTTCTAGCAACCTAGAGTGTTTATCTTCATTCTCCATAATTGATGTGGATGTTTTTGTATCTTCAACATTCTTGTTGAGCTTGACAATTTTACTTCTCAATGTGGCAACTTCTTCTTCAAGCTTCTCAACCTCTTCTTCTTTCTTCATTATCTGAGACTTCATGACTTCTTCTGTTCTTTTCGCTTCTTCAAGCTGGATTTTTAATGTGATTATTTCTTCTTCAAGTCCTTTCTCTTCTTGAACAAAATCTGCCTCAAGCTGGTTTAGATCATTAGTTATTTCCTTAAGATGATCTGCCAATATCTTCTCTCTCATTTATGCTTCTTCCTTCTATGATGCTATGTTGGCTTCCAAATGCTGCTTTTGATATTCAAGATTTTCTTTGATCTTTTTGGCTTCTTCTAGCTGAGTTCTTAATTTCTCAATGACATGTTGGGCTTCTTCAAAAATGTGGACACTTTCCTTTTGTTTCATCAATTCTTTCTTGAGTGACTTGTTTTCTTCTTTTTCTTTTCTTAGTTCGTCTAAAAAACTAATCAATTATGCTTCATAATTGTCTTCTTTTTCAATTAGTTTTTCTCTCTCATTTCCTTCATGGCATTATATTTCAAGATGTTTGTGTTTTTCACAATTAAAGAAAAACAACATACCTTTGTCGATTATGTACTTTTCATCTTCTGAATCTGTTTGACATGGTGAACATATTTCTTCTTGATATGTACATGCATCTTCTTTGGCATTTTCTGAATATGTGATGGGTGAAGAATATATGTCATGTAACTTATCCCAAAGTTCTTTGGCTGGTGAACATTTACCAACCTTTTCTCTTACTCGATTAGGTAATCCTTCCTAGATGAAATCCATTGCTATTTTGTTATTCTTCTTCAATTCCTTCTTGGCTGCAGTGTTTTCCCTTTTTGAACTATCATATCCTGTAACGACTGATACCCAAATATAATTCCCTTGTGCCTGTAAAAATACTTTTGTGCTTCTGCTCCATATCTCATACTTTAACCCATTATGACCATTAAACAGTGGTACTCCATTCTCAGAATAATCCATGATCTCCTTCGAGTGGTTAAATTGATTTCTGAAGGAACCTGCTCTGATACCAATTGTTGGATTACTGAGAGGGGGGGTGAATCAGTAATAGTTCAATTTAATCCTTTTTAACCACAAAATGCAAGTGTTATATCAATGTAGCATTATCATCCAATAGTTGCAGAGTAAATAAACAATGAACAAATGAGCAATCATACACATACACATTACACCAGTGTTTTTACGTGGAAACCCAAAGCGGGAGAAAACCACGGAATGCTTTTTCTTATATGTTTTTAATAATTACAGTCATTGAAAGCACCAACTTCCTTTGTTTTCCAGCCGCAAATGGAAGGAGGCTCCAACCCCCTAGTTTCTCAGGCTACAACCTGAGGGAATCTCCATCTCCACAATTCTCTGGCTACAACCAGAAGAATGATAAAACCCCCTATGTTCTTTGGCTACAACCGGAAGGTGGCTACAACCACGTGTCCTTGCCCCGTCCAACCACCCTGAAATATAAGTAGAATGATGGAACCACTATCACACTATCACTGTGAAATATACTGTTGTAAACCTATACCAATCAACCTGCACAAAACAACTTGTAATAACTTGTGCCAACATGTACCTCAACCTTACAAAGCATCATCAAAAGAATTTATCCTCCCTTGAATTTCGGCCTTCCTTATTTCACCTTCCCTCTGAAATTCACCTTAGATATCCTTTGGTTACCTCAGTCACTTGTAGATATTCAATATTCTCAAGTGTGATTAAATGAAAGACCCTTGCCTCTTATTTATACTTTTATCTAGCTTCCTCAAGGAGTTACCTTCTAACCATCTTAAACCACTTTCCTTATTTTAGGGCTAACCCACTTCTAACCACTTGTCCACTTAGTAATTTCTCCATTAACTTTATTATTTAAATAATTTATTTTGTATCCATTTTGACTTATAGTACACTCATCACTTCAATTTATTATTTAAATAATTTCTTTGTTGCAACCACTTTGACCTTTTGGGGCTTCTAGGTGACTCATGAGGGTTCTCCAACTTCACATGGCCATAACTCTCTAACCGTGAGGAGTTATGTGACGTTCCACATACCACCGCAAATGGCATGGCATGCACTATCCATCTAGAATAGTCTTACCTTCAAATATATTAAAACTCATATCATTATACATAAAACAAACTTAGGTCCATTACCCAAACCTTTGTGCTACCGGAATTTGCTACTGGACTTTCTTCAAGGGTTGACATCAATGACAACCAACCCAAATAATGACCAAATGAAAATATTAATTTTTATGAAGGGTTGGACAACTCTTCTTCAAGAAACCCCTTGATGAGAATATGAATCTAGAGGAAAGGTCAAGTGTTCCTTAATCAAGCTCCCTATCAAAAAGAAATGCTAATATAGAGGAAGAATGAAGTGACCTTTCCTTAGGATCAGTCTCAATAAGAATGTTAAGATGGAGGAAGAGTTGTCCAACCCTTCCATGGGCTCCCTCTCAATGAGAATACTATGATAGAGGAGTCCATGAACAAATTTTTCCTTGGGAGTTTGATGCAGGAGCATCTCTCCAAAAAGTCAACTTTTGACTTCTAGAAGGTTGATCAAATATTTACTAAAGGGAGTGGGTTCCCTTAATCTAGTATTTAGAGGCTAGGGTAGTTTGAATAAGGATTTTGTCCCCAATTTACAATGTAATTGTTGTTTTCAGCAAAGATCAATTCAATGGTTGTTATTTTCTTAAGATTGATGGTTACTAATAGTTGGTTCAATCCATCCTTCCTGGATTTTGATCGATCAACCTCATTGTGCATAAAATCATAGTTCAAGCTCTGTAATAGGAAAAGTGGGAGTTTTAGAAAGGGTTGAAATGTTATTAAGATTCCCTGTTAACAGAATTTAGATCATGTGATGGAAAAAAAAAATCCTCCCATCTCGATTTCCTGAAATCCTTAGTATGTTTGATTTATTTGTATGTGTGTCTCCATATTGAGAATGAGTGAATTTACTAAATTCATAAACCTGTGTTTTATTAGCAAAGTTATTATTGGAAAGCACTAGACCTCTAACCTATAAATCACAATCCAGAGGAAGAGATAACTGTGTAGAGGATCGATTAGGGTTTGTGATGCTTGAATTAACCCAAGCAGAGGATCGATTATGGCTTGCAACACTTGAGGTACGGATATATAGTGGTTACCTAGAGTTTAAAGACTTTTTTGAAATTTTTTCCGTGTGCTACAAATTGGGCATGGTAAACACCAACATACTATTTAAAGGTAATTTGAAATCCTCTTGATCTCTGCCAATTGATTTTGATGTTGGAACTTGTGAGTGCTTATTTTATCAGTTTTTAGAGTGTCTTTCTAATAGCATAGAAATCCAAAACCTTTTGATTGTGGGCATATAGAGAACACATATCTTGTATCTATGCAAGGGATTCACCTTCATGTTTTCCTGTGGAAAACTAACATTATGACCAATCAATAGAGACCAAGTTGTGTTATACATATGTGAATGAGAGGCCGATACTTTTTTTCACCTACACCATTTTAATTTAAAGGTCCTAAAAGTTCTCCATCAAAGGGAAAAGGTGACAACCACTACAAGTGGAGAATCCAAGAAGTGAATAGAACAAAGTTTTCTCAAAATAGAGCACAGAGATCAAAATAGTGAAGATAGAGGTATATGAAAGGGAGATTATTCTTCTCACTTGCACCATATATTAAGGGTCAATTGACTATTCTTCAAAATCTCCCTCAACAATAATATTAATATATAGGAAGGGTCATCTAACCCTTACTTTAGCTCCTTCTTGATGAGAATACTAATCAAGAGGAAGCGTTGATTGACCCTTCTTCAAACTCCCCCTTGAGTAATGGTTGGTTAACCCTTCCATGGGTTCCCCTCGATGAAAATACTAATATTGAGGAAGAGTGGCTTGACCCTTCCCTAGACTCCCCCTTGATAAGAATACAAAGTGCAAGGATGGGTCAATTGAGCCTTCATCATGTCTGATATTTCCTTGGGATCCCCTTCGATGAGAGTATTATTCAAAAGAAAGGATAGGTTGAATTTCCCAAAGATTTCCCTCATTCAAGATCTACATTAAGGAGAATACTAACCTTAAGGAAAGGTCATCTTAATATTTCTTGGTCTCTCCTTCAACAAGATTACTAGGGTGGGCCTAACATTCCTCGAGTTACCCTCAATGTGAATATTAATTTTGAGGAATGGTTCATTGAACCTTCCACGGTCTCCCCCTCAATGTGAATACTAGGTGTGAACAAGGGTCGGTTGTCCCATTTAGAAAACACCCTTTGATGAGAATATTATGCTTGAGGAAGGGTTAGTTGACCATTCCTCGTGCTCCCCTTCAACAAGCATATTAATCGATAGGAAGAGTTGGGTCTTGGCCATACTTCTTCAACATATTTTTTGACAAGACTGAATCTAGAGGAAAAGTTGACCAACTCTTCCTCTAACTCCTACTTGATGAGAATATTAATCTAGAGGAAGGGTCAATTGACCCTTCTTCAATCACCCACTTGAGGAGAATACAAAGCTTCATGAAGGTTCAATTGACCCTTCTCGAGCTCCCCTTTGAAATGAACTATGATCTTGATGAAGTGTTGACCAACCATTAGCAAGACTACCCTTAACAAAAATACTAATTTGGATGAAGGGTTAACCAATCCTTCTTCAAGCACCTCATGGATGAGAATATTAATCAAGAGAAAAGGTCAGTTTACCCTTCCCCATGATCCTCATCAATGAAAATACTAATTTATAGGAAGGTTTACCCTTCACACCACTTTTCCTGCATGAGCTAGTTCACTCCACTTTTGCATGTATGAGCTAGTTCGCTCCACTTTGCATGCATGAGATAGTTCACTCCACTTTGTGTGCATGAGCTAGTTCACTCCACTTTGCATGCATGATCTTGTTCACCCCATTATGCCTACATGAGCTAGTTTACTCTACTTTTCATGCATGAGTTATTTCACTCCACTTGGCATGTATTATCTAGTTTACTCTACTTTGCATGCATGAGCTAGTTCACTCTACTTTGCATGTAGTTAATCCTATCATAGTTGCATGAATAACTCTCATATATGTCATTCAATTACATTGTATCGTAATTGATTATCCATTCATACTTGGATGATTATTATTCTTTCAGAGGCTAATGAGAATCATGATTTTCTCTATTCTTCTCTTCTTTTTTCTTGTTCTAAATTGTTGTAGTATTAGTTTTCAATTAGATTCTAGATCTTGCAGTTGTGAAACAATTTGTACATTTGAATCTTCAATGGACTCCCTTTCGATGTGAAATATAATCTTGAAGAAAGGTCGAATGACCCTTCATGGGACTACCCCCAATGAAAATATTAATTTTGATGAAGGGTTGGCCAACGCTTCTTCAAGAAACCCCTTGATGAGAATATGAATCTAGAGAAAAGGTCAAGTGTTCCTTACTCAAGCTCCCTATCAAAAACAATGCTAATATAGAGGAAGAATCAAGTGACCTTTCCTTAAGATTAGTCTCAAGAAGAATATTAATATGGAGGAAGAGTTGGCCAAACCTTCCATGGGCTCCCTCTCAATGAGAATACTATGATAGAGGAAGGGTCGACGAACCCTTCCCCATGATCCACCTTGACTAGAGTATTATGCTTTAGGAAGGGTTGGATAAACTTTCTCTGTGATCCACCTTGACTAGAGTATTATGCTTTAGGAAGGGTTAGTCGACCATTCTTCAAGCTCCCCCTCAATGAGACCATTAATCTAGAGGAAGGGTTAACTGGCCCTTCCTTGAGTTCCCCCTTGTTCAAAATGTTGATCTATATGAAGGATATGTTGACCCTTCTTCAAGCTCCACCTCTATGAGAATACTAACTTTGAGGATGGGTCATTAAACCCTTCCTCAAGATTTTGTTCAACAAGAATATTATGCTCAAGGAAGGGTCAATAAAATATTCCATGAGCTCCCTCTTGATTGGAATACTACACTCAAGGAAGGGCTAGTTGAATCTTCTTTAAGCTCCTCCTCAATGCGAATATTAATCTAAATGAATGGTTAGTTAACCATTCCTTGGGATCCCTCTCGTTTCAAATACTAATCTAGAGGAAGGATCGACCAACCCTTCCTCAAGCTCCCCCTTGTTGAGATTACTAAGTTGGAGGAAGGGTTAGTCAACCCTTCCTTGAGCTTCCCCTTGACAAAATTACTATGATCAATGAAGGATGACCAAAAAAACCCTAGATTCCACCTCAACCAAAATACTATGCTCAAGGAAGGGTCAACTAACTCTTCTTCAAGCTCCCACTTAACAATAATATTAATCTATAGGAAGGGTTGGATGACACTTCCATAGGCTCCCACTTGAATAAAATATTAATCTAGAGGGAGGATCATTTGGACCTTCCTCAAACTCACCCTTGACAATAATACTAAGTTAGAGGGAGGTTCAACTAACCCTTCCGCATTCTCCCACTTGATGAGAATACTATACTCAAGGAAGGGTCAGTCAACCCTTCAAGGGATTCCCCCTTAAGAATAATACTATGCCTGAGGAAAGGTCAATCAAACCTTCTTTAGGCTCCCCCTTAACAAGAATATTGATTTAAAGGAAGCTTTCACAAACTCTTCAATGAGTTCCCACTCGATGAAAATACTAACCTAGAGGAAGGATTAGTCAACCCTTCCTAGGGATCCCCCTCAATGAGAATGCTATGTTGGAGGAAGGGTCAAATGACCCTTCCCATGGCTCCCCCTCAATGAGAATACTAAGATAAAAGAAGGGTCAGCTAACCCTTCCCTAGTCTCTCCCCCCATGCAAATACTATGCTCAAGTAAGGGTTGACTGACCCTCCCCTCGACCCTAAGCTCCCCCTTATTAACCCCTAAATTTTCTCCTTGGAGATCTAGAAGGTTAAGAGATAGCATACAATATTTTGGGCTAGAATTCAAATTTTTTTCCCAAAGTTAGCACTTGTATGAGCCAGAGGTTGGTTCCCATCATACACATGTACAAGACTGGTGTTATGGTTGTTTTTGCTTCAAAGATAGAGCTAGCATAGTTTCACATGGATTTGAGAGAGATGTCTATTTATAGCAGGTGACCCTACTTTTTAGGAAACAGTTACAAGAGACTCTTTTGACAGTTTTGAGCATATAGTATTGTTCCTTGCATGATATTGTTCCCAATGACACTTTTTTCAAGGATCATGTTGGTACTTTCTATTTTTAGCAGGTTGAGCTACATGCCTCAGATTAGGATTATGAGTGTATAGTATTGATCCTTGAGATATTTTGCGTCTTTTGGACCTTTTCCGGGATGAATTGTTGGTATTTTCTATTTTTAGCATATGAAACACTAGGCCTCTCATGTCAATTATGATCACATATTTGGAATCCTCACAGAAAATCAAACTTGATGAGAATCATATCATTGACATGCGAAAAAAATCTATTTTTAGAAGTGTCTATTTTTAGACATTTGACACATGGTCATGTTCTCCTAGTCATCCTAGAAGATTTTGGAAGTGTTCTATTTTTTAGGGTTGAACCCCTATTTTTAGCAGTTTCTATTTATAACAGGGGTGGTCACCTCTAAAGGTGACAAGTGGCAGGGTTCAATTAATGAGGGGGCATACTTTCCAAGGTTAAAATCAATTAAATGACAATTAATTAATTAAATGGAAGGCATATGGATGAGGTGGTAAGTCTCATGGACAATATTGAGCTAATCAAGGCTTAAGTCACTTATTTCCTCTCACTTTCCATAAATACCACTTTTCATGCATTAAAAGTTCATTAAAATCTTTACTCCTCATTAATACACATTTAGTCCCTATTAAATAGGTTGCATCTCCATTCTTGGCTAGTGCATGTCTCTTCTTGGCCAATAATAGCCTTCTCCATGTGCAAACCCATCTATTTTTATTCCTCCATGTCTTTTAATTCTCTTAAAACCTAAGTGCATGAGCTTCCCCTCTCATTGTCTATTTCTTCTACCCAAAGTGTGCCCTCACTCCCTCTCTTCTCCCACATGTGTGGCACATCCCCTTGAGCTTAATATTTCTTCCCTCCACACATGAGCTACCTCACTTCTCTCTCTCCTAATCCCTTGCACATATCCTCTCTAAAGTGCCTCTTCTACACTCTTTCCCTCGTATGTGGCTTCACATTCTCTCATTCCTCACCCTCTCCCTAAGAAATAGGGTGCAAACCTCACACATGCACCTATGTTAGCTCCTCCTGCGCTAAGACTCCCACACGTAGGAGTTAATATCAGGGTTCATCATGATTCAATTGAGCTCAAGATGATGGGGGTATTTCAGCAGGTAGATTCCAAGTATTTCGGCTCTCGTGCATTTAGGCTTACTATGATCGAAGTACTATGTTCCAAATTCGAACCAATAGTCTTCAATTATGCCTTCACTAGCAACTACATCGAGGCATCTTTGGGTAATATGAGATTTCACCATTGGTCCCATTAGAAGGTTGACTTTGTTGATATTTCTCATCGTATTGATCACTCAACTGTATTATTACATTGATCTTTCGAGTATGTTGATTTGATCATGGCATCTTTGTGATCATGGCATCTTTGAGGTGAAAATTTTCATTTTAGGGGTAGTTTTTTTCATTTCCGCATGTTATGTTAGTCTTTCCTTATGTTTTAGGAAAACAATTTACCTTTCCATTTGCAGAGTCTTTTCATTCAGTTATTTACTTTTTAGCCTTTTCTTAAGTGTCATTGATCTTTTCCAAATTATATCTGCATGTGGTCATGTCTTGTGAGGTTTTTCCTTTCATAGTATAATGGCTTTCCACTGTGATATTCCTGAATCAAATTCTAAGTGTCTTATCTTTCATATATCGATCCTTTGTGTGTATCATTAGAGTAAGCCTAGTCGAGGGTCTCTTTTGTTCTTGTTCCCAAAGTGTTGAGCCTTTAATATGGATAGTTTAAGAGACTAAGGAGAGTCTTGAGTCATTTTATGTCTTGTCTCTTCATTGTTTATCATGGAGTCTTTTTCTTTTAGTTAGTCATCCCCCTCATCCGGATATGGTACCTTTTCATCTTATATCTTCCTGGGTAATCACTTAGTGCTTAGGGAAGAGAATCTTCATTGCTCTTCTTTTCAACAAATCATTGTGCATCAAATCCAACATATTATCTGTAGATGATCCAAAAGTAGAACTCCTTGATAGTTGTTAGCCTCATTTGCAGGTATCTTGCATTCGACAAGGTTGAGAATTATTGGGCCTTGATTGAATGATCCTCATCGTTGTTCAACTTCGGAACATATTTCATAGTGACAGGTTGTTCTCATACCTTAGGACCAATTCACATTGTTGGTGGGTTTCCTTCACACTTGGGAAGTGTTTAACTTATTGACATTTGACTAAGTGACTCTCTCCCTTGTGTCGACTTCAACACATTTACCACATGGAGGAGTGTACATATTGGGTGGTAACAGATATCAGATTTGGATGAGACCCCTTGTGTTTCATTGTTTCAATGAAAGGTTTATATTTCTTTGACTCCATTTCCCATTGGATACGCTTTGGTATCACAGGTAAGATTACAAGATCTTCTTGGTTAGCTTACAGGATCTCTTCTTCTTCCACACAAGTATAGGGGTGTGTTTTGTATATTCCTTTACTTCTCACAGAGCATTGGTTTCAGTTTTTTTAGATAGAGAGATTCATATGGTTCTTGACATCCCGCAGGGGAATCTCGTGCCCTTGAGTCGCCATTGTTAACCCCTGCATTTTCTCCCTGGAGATCTAGAGGGTTAAGAGCCAACATACATTATTTTGGGCTAGAATTCAGAGTTTTTTCCCATAGTTATCACTTGTGTGAGCCAGAGTTTGGTTCCCATCAAACATAGGTACAATACTGTTCTAATGGTTGTTTTTGCTTCAAAGATAGTGCTAGCATAGTTTCACATGGATTTGAGAGAGTTGTATATTTATAACAAGTGACCCTACTTTTTTAGGACATAATGATTGGAGACTCATTTGACAATTTTGAGCATACAATATTGGTCCTTGTTTGATATCGAGCCTGATGACACTTTTTTCCAGGATCATGTAGGTACTTTCTATTTTTAGCAGGTTGAACTCCAGGCCTTAGATCAGGATTTTAAGTGTACAATATTGATCCTTGAGATATTTTGAGTCTTTTGGACCTTTTTCTGGGATGATTTGTCGGCATTTACTAATTTTAGCAGGTGGAGCACTATGGCTCGTTTGTCAATTTTGATCGCATATTTGGAGTTCTCACGAAAAATTGAATCCGACAAGTATGATATCATTTACATGCAGTGAGATTTTATTTTTAGCAGTGTATGTTTTTAGACATTTGACACATGGCGATGTTCTCTTAGTCATCCTGGACATTTTTGGAAGTTTCTTATTTTCTAGGGTTGGACCCCTATTTTTAGCAGTTTCTATTTATAGCAGGGGTGGTCGCCTCCAAAGGTGACAAGTGGCAAGGTTAAATTTCGACATTTGGTAGTGATGTAGTGTGACATGCGGCAATTGGGTGTCACAATTAATGAGGGGGCACACTTTCCAAGGTTAAAATCAATTAAATGAGAATTAATTGATTAAATGAAGGGCGTATGGATGAGGTGGCAAGTCTCATGGATGCAATTGAGCTAATTAAGGCTTAAGTCACTTATTTTCTCTCACCTGCCATAAATACAAATTTATGTGCATCAAAATTTCATTAAAAGTTTTATTCCTCGTTAATGTGCATTTAATCCCTATTAAATAGGGTTCATCGCCCTTCTTGGCTAGTGTATTTCTCTTCTTGGCCAATAATAGCCTTCTCCATGTGCAAGCCCATCTTTTTTTCTTCCTCCATGTGTTTTAACTCTCTTAAAACCTAAGCACATGAGCTTCCTCTCTCATTGTCTAATTCTTCTACCCAAAGTGTGCCCTCACTTCCTCTTTTTTCCCACATGTATGGTGCATCCCCTTGATTTTACTCATTATTCCCTCCATGCATGAGGTACCTCACTTATCCCTCTCTTAAGCCCTAGCACATATCTTCTATAAAGTGCATATTCTACACTCTTTCCCTCACACGTGGCTTCCTATTCTCTCATTCCTCACTACCAAGTGTGCCCTCTCCCTAAAAAATAGGGTGAAAACCTCACACATGTGCATATGTTAGCTCCTCATGCACTAAGACTCCCACACATGGGAGTTAACACTCTCTCCCACTTACCTTTCTTTTACCCATGTGATTTCCTCACTCCTAATCCTTCCTCATGCACCCTTACTTCCTTTTTTAGCCTCTCATGCACCCTCATAATCTTCATTGGAGAGTGTGCCCTCATTGCATATATATTGGAGGCTTAACCACAGTATTCAGGGTTGGATTTTTGCAATAGCAACATTCATTATTATCTCTCTCCTCTTAGTCTTCTTAAACTGACTACTCTTTCTTTATGCTAAGGTAATCATAGTGTTACTTCTTATGCTTGTTGATGTGGTGCAATCAGCCCTTTGGTGACCATTAATAAATAAGTGTTGTGCTTGGTTTCAAGATTTCACTCTTGCCGGTATTGTGTTCTCTCTTTATACATTGAATTAATTCCCATTTATTGTGATAATTCTCTATCTTTTAAGTGGTTTCCCTCTTCTATTTCTTCCATCTTTCTCACACTGACACTGCAGGATCCTTCCAAGCAAATTTATATGTTAAGCCCTAATATTGGATCATTACCCCTTAATTGGGGCATATTATATTGGTAATGTTATTTTATTTATGTCAAATTTAGGCCATTAGTTGTAATTATACCTCCTAGTCTCCTATATATACCAAGGAGACATTTTCATTTTGAATCATCTTGTACTTGAACATTTAAGTGGGGTAAAAGGAGTTTGCCCCCTCGAAGAGGCTTATTATCTGAAATTATCTCTTTTTCAAGGAGTTGAGTACTTTTTCTAAGGTTTTTCTATGCTATATTGGTATTTGGTTCTTAACATATGGTATCAAAGCTCAAGGTCTTGGGGTTTCTCTGCTACATCTGAGACACCTTGGAATTTTCACTATAACTTTTTTTCTACAATGTTTCAGAAGAAACGGCTTGGAAGATATTTAGAAGACAGATCAAGGTACGTTGGGTTCAAAATTTATCTCCTAAGGCCTTATAATTTCGGAGATACAGCCTGTACAAGTTAGGGTTTTGGAATCATCCTGAAATGAGTCATTGCGGCATTTTAGCTATAAAAAAATTTCTGTAATGTTTCAGAACCTAAAATTTGGAGTCTATCTACAGAAATTAGTAAGGTATCTGTGGTAAAAATTTCAGCTTCTGGGTCATCTTAAATTTGTAGATACACCCTATGTAAGATAGGGTATCTGACTAGTTCTATTGACTAGTCTCAAGAAGGTGTTCCAGGTAAAACAATCATAACTTCTTCCTAGAGTATCAAAATTAAGTGGGACTGGTTTCATTGGATCGTGGACAGTTTGTAGTATTTTTGGTGCGAGTTTCAGAATTTTATATCAATTATTTTGTGCGGGGCACGCTATACAAGTGAGATCTCCTGGAAAGGACAAAAATCGGCAATTTGTGGGGAAGTTACCGTAAATTCCACTTGGCACATCCAATTTTGATCAGACCTGTGGCATTGCAGAGAAGAAATATCATAGAACTACATAAAATAAAGTTTCATACCCAGAAGGGCTGAAACTTGGGAGATACAACAGAAGAAATATTGTCTAGCAGAACCACCTCAAAATCAAGGTTCAAAAGTGATACTTGGCAAAACATGCCACCAGAAAAGGGAACTTCTACACCAACTAAGCCTCCAGAAAATCCTACTTGGACTCTTGATGAAGGTCAAGAAATGCATAGGGACATAAATGAACTACAGAAGAATATGGATTCAATGGAAGCTAAGTTGGATACTAAGATGGATTCAATGGAAGCTAAGTTGGATACTAAGATGGATTCAATGGAAGCTAACTTGGATACTAAGATGGATGGTTTAAAAGGGGATATCATGGAAGTATTGAAAAATTTCGTAACAGAGAAGACACCTGAAAGTGAAAATGCATCCCATGAAATTCATGATCAGGACACAAGGAAGGTGAATCAAGA
>JASDQU010101179.1:7009-22533 GCA_032191745.1 Picea mariana
CCGGAATAGTGTGGCGTGTGAAGTGGGGCCCCCTCCTGTCCTGTCGACTACTGTGTCGCACTTTCCCCTCTGCCACCTGTACTCCACTTAACCATGCGACGGGGCCTGTTCTCATTGGCTGATCTCTAGCCCTGTTGGGATTCATCCCTATTGGTAGGTCACTATCCCTGTCGGGGTTCGGCGGTTGCAAAGCCGAACGATTTGACACTACTGTAGCGCCAAGATGCGAAATACAACAAACACTGCGTTCATTTGAACTGTGATCGTGACCCGCGATCACATGGGAACGGAGAGAGGGAGAGAAAGAGCCAGCTTACGCTGGGCCTCCATGGATATTTAGGGCTTCTGATTCGGCAGAAGACCAGAAAAATCCGATTTAGGTAGTGGGTATGTGACAAACACCATGCATGCAGTGAAGGGGGTTGGATGCGTTAGAATCCAACTAGAGTTAGGTGGTTCTCTAGAGGTGGTTGGGGTGATGTATGTTGCAGAGATGAAGGTCAACTTTCTCTCCGTGGTAGCTCTAGAGGATATGGGGTATGAAATGATGTTTGAGGATGGACAGGTGCTCATATGTGTAGAGGGAGAAAATACCCAGGATGGAACAATGAAGGGTATGATGTATAAGGTGTTGGGACAACCTATAGTGGGGTCCAAAGGGATCTTGGATTAGGGATTATTTTTAGTGGTAGAGTCTTGTGGATGAGTGGCTTCATCCAAGACTACCAAATTTTCCAGCTAGTATGACCTGACATTGATGGAGGAGTTGAGCAGGACATCAGATCAGAGTGCAACAGAGGTATCTTAGATGTCTTCCAGTTCAGAGGGAATAGCTACAACAACAACATATTTGATAGGATCAGAGATTGATCTAGGTGGAGACACCTCCTTGACTAAGAGGGATTGTTAGTTTTGTAGCTTGGTAAGTGTCTCAGCATGGGCCTAAGTGTCCTAGGCATGCTGATGGACACATTAAATACCCAGATCAACTTAGGAAAAATTAAAGAGTCACTTAAATGACTTTTTTTCTCGGGTTTATGAAAAAGTCACTTTTCAGAAATCAATAATTCACAAAAAATTATTTTTGGAGGCTTCTAGAAGTATTTTGAAAAAGTGAATTAGAGAGATAAATAGAAGGGTTGAGGGTGAGAGGGACATACATTTTCATTTGTGAGAAGAGGAAGAGGGTACTTGGGAAAGAGAAGGAACGGGAAAGCAATTGAGGAAGAGGGTGATTTTTGGGCCAGACTTGGGTACCCATAGGAGGTCAAACCAGGGCCATACTCGGCAGTAGAGAGAGGCCAAACTCAAGCCACATACAACATATTTTATGAGGCTAATTTTTCAAGGCCGAAAAAGCGGGGCCGAAAAAATAGGTCGAGGTTGCTGGGCTATTTTTGTTGCATGAGTGAGGAAACTTGTTGAGGAAATTTCTGTAAAAAATTTATGATTTTCTGTTGTTGTAAATTCTCTTGAAAGCCCATAATAGAAGCCCATCTTTGTTGGCTTTCCCCACACTGGGGTTTCCTGGGTATTTCTGGTGTTTTCCATTTTATGTGTTTGGTTTTCTGTATGTATTTCTGCTGTTATTTTGGTTAAATAAATTAGCTGTAATATTTATGCATAATTTTCTGAGTTTATATCAACATTGATTAAATTTTGGTTACAAAAAATTATTGACATAATATTTTGGTTGTTGAGTTATAGGAAATTAAGAATAACAAGAAGGGTGATGTAAATTTAACTTATCTTTGAAGATCACACCAACTCGTTGAAGTATGTAAAATACCTCTTCCTCTATGCAAAAGTGCATGAATGCATTCCAAGGAATCTGAAATCTTTTGGACTATTATCATCATGCCAAATCAAATTATTTAAAGGTTGTTTGGTTGATGAGATGAGATAATCTCTCCTCCCCTTTAGTTTTTGTAACTAGGTGATATAAATAAGTGGATTTTTATATCTCTCATATTAGTTACTACTCGATTGGATAGCTAATAAACCATTTTATTAGTTTCTGCTTTTCCTTCAGCAGGGACTAATTGATTCTCATTGATGTCCATATTTTTGTGAGTTAATCTTGGCATGCTAAACCAATAGAATGAATATTTTTCCATTTATATGGAAATTCTCAAAGTTTAACATAGGAAGAACACATTTGTTTGATATGTGTACCAACCATATGTTTTCAAGTTATTCATGAAATTTTCACAACCTTGAAAACATTTTCCATTCATAGGGAAATGCCATTTTTAGAGTTTGGAAATTTTGTTTTCTTAATTCTCTATAACCTTTCTTCGACAATGTGTTAATGTGCATGACTTGCTAGGAGCAATAATTAATTTTATGCTATGTTTCTCAACAATGTTGAATGTACTTACTTTTTATGAAAAAGGCATGTAATGAATGTAAACCTTATTTATGTAAATATCTTCTAGGGCGCAAGAGAATAAATGCAAGCTGGTCAAGCCATTTAGAAATTGAGAGAACATTTTTTTTTCCAAAGAAAAAAACACATATTTTATTTCGAAGTAGAATGAAATACAAAATATGAGGGTGCATCTAGCACAATGTAAAATAAGGAGGAAACATAGGTATCATCAACATCTACATATCCATCATCATTTTATGTACACCATCTTTGATAGTCATTACCCGTTTCATCACGATCTCACCAAAAACATAAAAAATATTACAAAAATAAGAAATAAACAGTATAAATAAACAATATCTGAATGTATCTGTTACAACCTTCCATGAAAGTATTATACCACACTAATCTCAACTTAATTCTACCTATCATAAAAAAACATATAAAGTATGAATTTGAAATAATTAAAGAGTCATCCTTGACTTAGTCAAGGTTCCCTCGAAGCATTCCATCATATGAACTTGTCCATCAATCATTTGTAATCCCTCCTTTGATAATCCATCAAACAAAGCATTCAATTCTCTATACAAATGGAAGAATTTGATGAGAGTAAAGAGCTTGGAGTATTCTTTAGGTTTCCCTACCAAATCTTGTAGTGCTAAACTCTAAATATGTTCAATATTCAACCACTTTATAACCAACTGAGAATCTTTGAAAATCAGAAGCTGTGAAATGCCTCAATCCAATGGAAACTTCATAAGAGCTTTGATGGCCATCAACTTAGAAAAATTATTACTTCCAAGACCCACGTTAGATTTAAGTTTGATATGATGATTGCCACCAAAATATAGAATGCCCCCAATACTGCTTGTGTGTTTAAGACCTTGAAATGCCCCATCAAAGGATCCCTAGGGTTAAAACTTGTGAGCTAGTAGTTGAACGACCTACCTAGGAATAGGTGTTGATATAGTCACCTTGCACAATTGATAAATAACACAGATTTGTGAGAAAAATGAAATATTTGCATTTGTCGATTTTAAAAAATTAAAGCATTATGCACCAACCATATAACCCATACTATAATAAAAGGGATATATCTATATTATTTAAGTTCATTCCTTTAAAATCAAGATTCCAAGCATAAGTCAATTGAAATACTTTGCCATAGATTTTGTGTGCCAACCATATATTAATATCACCCCATATATGTTGTGCAAAGGGACAATGAAGTAATAGATGTTCAATAGTTTCATCACTCTTCATACACAACATACATAGACTAGGTCCCTGTCTTCCACTTTTCAGTAAAAAATCCCAAGTTGGAATTTTGTTCTTTAAGACTAGCCACATGAACAATTTTGTTTTCTTAGGAGTCTTGACCTACCAAGTTTCGATCCACCACCAAGCCTTTTCTTGAATATCATATTCTACCAAGGAAATATAACCTTCTTTGGCTATGTAAATAGACGAAGCCTTTTTTTAGGCCCACCCCACTTCACCCTATTCATTTTTTTAATCTAGTATGGCTTCTCTCCAGTTCATTTAAAAACCCATTCTTTGAAACAAAAATATAACCTAATGCTAGCATCTCAACTAACTTCCAACCTTGATGCCAAATGTTGGTGGTCGTAGGATTTCCTATTTGATTGAGAGTAAATACCCCCCTTCTTGTAGGTGAATAATTAATGCTTGTGGAAGAAAAATAATATTGCCACACCCGATGATTACATTTATTGCCAATCTTATTTGAGATCCATTTCCAACCTTCCAAGCATGAAAATACCCAATAAGTGGGATATCACCCACCAAATGCCTTCCACTAATTGGAAACATTTTTGACACTTTTTCTCAAATTTTTAATCTAGTCCGTTAATGAGGCTGGTGAAATGTGTTTTTGAATGATTACCCTTTTCCAGAAGTTCTTCTTAGTTAGTAGGTTCCAAAGACTTTTTATAGCGAATGGCTTACCAAAGAGATGGATATTCTTGAGTCCCCATCCACCCTCTTATTTAGGATTTTCTATAGATTTCCACTTTGTTAGATGACATACCATATTTTCCTTCTTCCCTTGCCACAAAAAATTAAAACACAACCTCTTAATCCTCTCCAAAATTCCCTTAGGGATGTGTGCTAATGTATGTTGATATATAAGTATTGTTGCCAAAACAAGCATCACTAAGGTTAGTCTTCCACACTTGGACAACCACCGATTACTCCAATGATGAATTCTCTTTCCAATCTTGCTTAGTAACTAGGTCCAATCGTTTTTCCCATAACCATTGGGTTTGAGAGTAAACCCGAGGTATTTCAACTCATCTTGTAACTTCAAATTTATAAATGAAAATAAATCTTTTAAGAGATATTCATTTTCATCTCCCAAATAATAAAGGAAAATAACAAACTTTGGAAAGTATATCTCCATTTATGTGGCCTTGCAATATAATTGGATTATTTCACGTAGTTTCCTACCTTCTGCCTCTAATCCATTAGAAAATAGTAGGACATCATCCACAAAAAGTAGATGTGTGGGATATTCATTGCCCCCCACTTGAACCCCATGAAGTGATCTACCTCTCCTGGCCTCCATGATGGACCTACTTAATCCTTCTACCACCAACAATAATAAATAAGGGGATACGGGGCAACCTTGTCTTAGGTGTTTTGATATTATGAAAAAATGTTATACAACCTCATTTATAATAACAACAAATGAAACATATGTCTTGCATCTCGTAATCCGATTAACCACTGGAACACAAAATCCAATGTGGATCAACACCAACCTCAAATATAACCAACAGGTCTGATCATATGCTTTGGACGAGTCAAGTTTTAAAACCATATAAGGCATATTTTTTATTCTAACGGTATGTAATCCCTCTGAAGAAGATCCTATAGCCTCGTGGATCTATATCCCTTCCAAGAAACGAAATTGTTCTAAGGAGATTAGCTTTGAAAGAACCTTTTTTAACCTCATGGCCAATTGTTTGGAAATGATTTTGTAAGAGCGATCACCCAAAGCAATAGGTGTAAATTCATCATATGACTATGAATTATTAGTTTTGGGTATGAAATCAATAAATGAAGTATTAAAGGACCTCAATACCTTACCTAAAAGTCTGAATTCCTTGACAACCCTAATAAGATCATCACCTAATAAATAAATAAACCCTAGAAACAACTCAATGGTTCAATTGTCTGGGCCAAGGACCTTATCTTTTTGAAATAATGATAAAACAATCATTAGTTCATCTTTATATATTTCTTCATACAACTCCTAATTGTTCTCCTTCGAAACCAGTTGTGGAAAGTATGAAGCCACACTTTTACTATTTCAACAATGTTTGCTTCTTCAAGTTCTTTCTAAATTGAACTAAAATGATGAACACTTAACTCTGATAAGTCCTTATAAATTTTGACTACCTACCCTTCACTATTCTTCATTTCCCATGTAGTATCATAGTTTTCCCTAAAATATGCATACTTGTGAAAAAATTGGAGTATTCTCATCTCCCAATTCCCATGTAGCCCTGCTCTTCATTCACCAATTTGCTTTAGGAAATGCATCAATTTATTCTTTCTAGCCTCAAAGTATTTGGCACTTCTTAAATTCCTCATTACTAAATACCCCTCTTACATTGTCACTAAACAATCCCTTAATTTCTTCCTTTGTTTCTTTAAGAATTATATCCCCGAACTTATATATTTCCATAGCCATGCTACCAAAGTTAGCTTTTGCATACTTTAATGCTTTAACAAATTGTTCACTGGTATATTTTGTCAATAATTCCACATAGTTTTTCTAGTTGTCTTTTACTAGTTCGATAAAGGATTCATATTTAAGCCATATAATTTTAAAATTTGAAAGGAGATGGTGGCTTATCATTCCTATGCTCCAACTGGATGAAAATGGAACTATGATATGAGATACCCCCTTCCAATATCTAAGACCTATATTTGTCTACCCTTTGTATCAAATTATAGAAACAAGAAAACTATTAAGGTGTTTTGAAATCCCACCAGGTCCATTGTGGTTATTCCTCAAAGTCAGCCTCATTGAAATAGGTTCTACATCAACTAGTCCTATTGCTTGAATCTATCTAAAAAGTAATATGTAAGGTTATCAACCCTGGTAGCTTCACCCTAGACCTATCGTCTACTAGTAGTAACATTCAAGTCACCCCAAATTACTAGTGTACCTTCCCCAACAATTGGTAGATAAAAAAATATATCCCAAAAATTTTGCTTCGCTTTATAAGGATTGTACACATTCAAAACAATGATGGGAATGCCCAAAATATTACTATGAAATTCTATGCACATACCTACAAATGTATATATTTTTTTTGTTAAACATAAGCTCAGCCTCCAAGCTAAAATCAAAACCTCCAAGATACCAATAGAATCAATATAATAAAAATACCAATCTTTCAGACACTTCTTAAGACTAATAGCCAATAAATCCCCCCCACCCCCAAATAGTTTCCTATAATAGTATAATGTATGGTTTTTCTATTTCCACAAGTCTTAACAAGGCCATTCTTTTAGATTGTTTTCCTACTCCTCTTATATTCAATGACCAAATGATCATCTTAACACAACCTTAAGGGGTTGGACTCTAGGTACCCTAGTGATCAACCTCTATTTTCCTTGTTAGATTTCATTGACCGCCTTCTTCTGAGTATGGTGTAGAAATGATTTTCCCCGCTGTTCTTGCCCCTATTGATGGATCACTAGATATTAGGATTTCAAGGTCCATCTTACAACTTATGTGATTTATTTTGTGCCCTAAGAGACTAAAGGATACATAAAAATCTAAAGATTATGATAAATATGAGACATTTGGGTTATGAATGTTTGAATTTTATGAATGCTTAATTTCTCAGAGTTATGTGAAATGCTTTAGCCTAATTATGACTTGTTGAATGAGATTATGCATTTTTGAGATGATGGACTAATGTTGAAGCAAGCGGGTTGAATCTTTGGCACCTTTGTGGGCTAATCTCCATCAATGATAAAGCAACTTCACATGAGAGAAAAATGAGATATATTCCCGTTCAAATCTCCAAGGGAGTCAAACACTTAAAGTAACCAAACAACCATGATCCTCATTCAATTTGCTATCGGAGGCATTCTAAGTGTAGGAGGGAGAAATCAAGTCCCTTTAAGCAAGGTTGCTTAATTTTAGGAATCAAAGAGATAATCATCCTTCAATCAAGGATTGATTGAAGATCTAGTTAGAGTTTACACTATAAGTAAGGATAGGATGAAGAGAGGGAGTCGATTCTTCTTGGTATAAGAAACTTCCATAGAGTGCATCTGAATTTTAGAGATATTCTTTCTGCTATGATTTTGAGATTTTGAATAAAGAAGATTGTTTTTTCCAGATTTGAGTATTTGGTGATTTACTTAAGGGTTCCTGTGATAATACTGAGTAGGGCCTACTCAAGGGAATGGAGGGAGCCTCTTTAGTTTTAGTACTTTCAATTCTTCACTAGATCATAGTTTCATGTAGTTGAGTTATTATCTATTGATTGGATGGTCTTATTGCACTATGTATTTTATCTAAGAGAATAGTGACAACCACCTCCTTTATCCCTTGTTTCTTATCTTGGGATTTAAGAGTGCAAATCACCAACTTAGTGGATCAATAGATATAAGACAAGGGACTAAGATTTGACATCTCATTTATTTTTGAATTCTTAACCTCTAGTCAGTAGCATTAGTTCTAGCATCATTTCATTATCAAGTTCCTTAGATAACTTTAGATATGTGTCACTTAAATATGCTCCTACAATTAGGCTATGATGTATGATGATGACGAGGTTGTTGAACCTATGAAACATCATCTCAAACTCCCTTTGTTGATTCAACCCTATAACAATCATCCAATAGCCCTATGTAGTAAACCTTAGTAGATATAAGAGAGAATAAACCATAACAATTTTGAGATAAAACCTTAAATTCAAAAGATACAAAACATTCACCATAAACAACACAAGAAATATAGAGAATAACTCTTAAGAGAGGGTAACAACATCAACTACTCCTTATGGAATGAATCACTCCACAAGCCATGCTTGCTACAAAACAATACAATTCAACACACCTCTAATACAATGATATTCATGTGTATTTATACTTTCTCATGAGTATTCCTAGGGGTCTATGCTAGCTACCCCTTATTATTATATTATTTCCTTTTAATTACATAGTTGGCCTATTCCATTATTATGGTCACATTACATCCATTATCCCCTTGGTTACCTCCCTAGGTACATTACATTATATCCCCTTTGGCATGTTTCATCCTCGAAATATGGAAAGAAGCCATGTAATATGACCTACTAAGCAATCTAGTCCACTGATAACATGCACAAGCATCCATCCATCCTAGTGAAATGTGGACATGGGGTCCAACTGTGGCCTTTATTCAATCTTGATTCTAATTTCTCTTTAGGATCCATGTATTCGTTATGGTATTTTGATATCTCCATGCATTTCTTTTAGTCTTCCATGTGCCTCCACGCTGGTTGCCTTTTTTCTTCGAAGTTTTTCCATAGTAAGTTTACCGACACTCATGCCCTTGCCTTGATGATTGTTGTTTCTTTGTGTGGTGTGGGTGGCATTACACAACAACCTTAGCTATTGATTCTTCTTTCTTTGACTCTTTAACATGTGGTTCCTTAGATTCTTCTTCCTTTTTATACCCTCCCTAGGGATTTTGTTCAAGTGTTTATGTAGCCTCTTCTTCTGATTCAACATTGGACTCTTCATCTAATGTGTCATTAGGTACTACAACTCAAAAACTTCTTCGGGTGCCCCCTTGGACCCTTCTTTCTTAGTAAGAGAAATATTCTGCAATGTAATTTTCTTTTTCTTGTACCATATCTTCAAAAAATTATTTTGCACATTAATATTCACTGTACCAACTGATTCCATCCAAGGATATCCCAAAACAACTTCCATGTCATCTATATATATAGCATGAAAATCTGAATGCAACACGTATTTATCCATGGTAATATTAAAATATTTAAAAATTTGAATATTTTCACCCTCAACCTATGGGCTTTGAATATTATTTGCAGGAACTTTCAATCTTTTAGCCAAATTAACATTGATGAATTTATTCTTGTGACTCGGGTTTATAGAAACAATAACATTTTCCTGTTGAATCCATTCATTAACTTGTAATAGGAAGTTCGTGCATTAAAAGAAACCATTGATACTCTCTTTATCCTTATTCCCAACACAAGACCATCTGCCTAAAAATACTTATTCATATTCTATATTTGAAAGTGCCTTCATCTTTTCATGGTCAAGCAAATTCCACCATATGTCTGCGTCGTCTTTTAAATTAAGACCTACCCAAAATTTCCACCTCTTTCCCCATAATGCATTCTTTCCTTTTATGTATTCTTTAATAGTAATATGATCATGTTTTCCTTTTATGTATTCTTTAGGGTAACACCATCAATTACTCTTCATGTAAGAAATCACTCCACAAGCCATGCTTGAAATAGAACAATACAATTCAATACACCTCTAATAAAATGATACTCGTGAGCATTTATACTTTCTCATGAGTATTCTTCGAGGTCTATGCCAAATACCCCTTATTATTATATTATTTTCTTTTAATTACATAGTGGGTCAATTCCATTATTATGGACACATTACATTCATTATCACTTTAGGTACCTCCCTAGGTACCCCATATTATCCTCCCTATGTACAATACATTAAGGGCACCTAGGGAGATACCCAAGGGGATAATGTTTCTAATGTGGCCATAATAATGGAATAAACCCATTATGTAATTAAAATAAAATAATATAATAATAAGGGGTAGTTGACATACACACCAAGAAATACTCATGAGAAAGTATAAATACACGAGTATCATTGTATTGGAGGTGTGTTGAAAGATATTGTTTTGTAGAAAGCATGGCTTGTGGAGTGATTCCTTCCATAAGGAGTAATTGATGGTGTTACTCTACCTTAGGGTTCTTCTCTCTATATTCTTGTGTTTCCTATGGTGAATGTTTTGGATATCTTTGGAGTTTAAGGGATTTTTTTGAAGTCTTATGGTTTATTCTCTCTTATATCTATCAAGGTTTACTACAAGTGGCATCCCTTGTTTCTTTACCCAGGATTGAAGAGTGCATATCACTATCTTAGTGGATGGAAAGATAGAAGATAAGGGACTAAGATTGGGCATCTCATTTATTTATGAATTCTGTACCTCTAGTCAGTAGAGTTACTTCTAGCATAATTTCTTTATCAAGTTCCTTAGATAATATTAGATATGCATCACTTAAATATGTTCCTACAGTTAGCCTATGATATATGATGATGAAGAGGTTATTGAACCTATGAAACATCACCTCATTAACTGTCAAACTCCCTTAGTTGAATCAATTCTATAACAACCATCCAATAACCCTATAGTTTCCTTTTCTTCTCACAAAAGAAGGAGTGCAAGTTATGAACCGTTTGCTTAAGGAGGCCAATAAAGCATTCAAGAAAAACACTAGCTTGCATTTAGTTCTTTAATTTGTAATTCATATTACACTCTTATAGTTGCATATACAATGCAAATTACCTCTTAAAGAAGCACATTCTTAGACTGGAAAACTAAAGTTAACCCGAGGATTTCAATAATCTTGTTATAATTCTTTGGTCCATAATCTAGCTCTTTTAGTGGATTGATCTCTAATCGCCCTAAGGATTTCATTGTAACTTCCCCTCCATAACAACACAAAAGTACACAAACACAACGTAGTAGTACATGTTTTTAACACAATAACATTTATGATAACTACATAACTATGGTTAAGATATGTCGACAACAAGTGTTTGTAACTAATCTTGGTTAACATTATATAATCCAATCAATCAACATCACATTTAAATTGTAAATCATTTGTTAACAACATATTAATATATATCCGATAAGTGTAACATTAATAGTATGAAGAAAGTAACAATGTCTACCTGCCAAACCTACCCTGCAAGGTCAGGACCTTCAAGACACATAATTAGTGAAAAGGTTCATTAAAACAAATTAATTAAAACAAATTTATGATAACAAGAAGTAAATAATTCTTCTTCACAATGAACAAAGGTTCATTTTAAATGTAAGAATTTCTCAATAATTTAAATGATTATTTCCATAGCCAAAGAGTTTGAGTTAGGTTCGTCTATCTACATTCTAACTTTGCAAAAACACAAAGTTTAGTCTTAGCTCAACTCCGAAGAATTATCTGCTTCAATTCACCAAGAATTATACATTGATATATATTTTTTTTTCCTTGGAAAAAAAGCGTAATTTTATTACTTTTAGGAACAAAATTACATTATGTATATACACCTAAAAAGTGGTGTATTCTGTTACATTGTAGTCTTATAGACGTATGTTATTTTCTTTGGTTCAAAAATTGCTTATGTAGATGGTGTTGTTGTATATTCTTCTATATTGCATACTGTATGCCTGAAATATATATGATTATTTTCGCTTTTCGAAGAAGCTCCTGCTCTTCAATGTGTTGTTCAAAATGTTGTTCAAAAACTGGAGGTTTGTTCCAAAATTGGGTTGTGCCAATATTCTTTAGTTTGTTCATTGTGGTGCTCAACTATTTTCCATTGGCCCACACCCAAGCCGATCCCTTCTTTCGACCTTTTGTCTGCTTCTTTACTCTTTTCCTTGTAGACATGTTGGCAATCAACGAAGTCAAAAATTGTCTGCAAACGTTTTATATCTTCCACCAATCTAGCAAGTCTTATGTTTATACATCTCTGTGTGCCTTTTATCCAATTTATAACATTTAATGAATCCCCATAGACTTTAAGTCTTCGACAACCTTTTTCTAAGGCAAAACCAATGAGTAGTTTGTAACTCATTAGTTCTGCAAAATTGTTGGTTCCTCTTCCAAGGCTTGAAGTCAGGACAAAAAAGTGTGTGGATGAAAGGTGGATAATTCCTCCCYCTCCACAGTGTGTTTGTTGTGAGGCTCCATCAAACCCCCCCCCCCAAGGGGAAGTCTTGTCGAGTACTAATTCTTGAGTCTGTCTGGAGGAAKTGCATGGAAGAGACGGAGAAGAGGGGGGCAGGAGGGAAACACTGTTTGCTGCCAAGATCTCTGGTGGAAGAGTTACAACTTTAAAGACGATAGAGTTTCGTGCCAGCCAAACTCCCCAAATGACCAAGAGTGGGAGTGTTTTTAGGTGTTTGTAAGACATGTTATTCCACCACAGAAGCCAGGAGTGTTCCAAGTTCCTTCCCTCCCACAAGCAATGTAGGTTAAGCAACTTCAATATCTCTAGCCATACTTTGAGGATGTAACTGCAGTTTAGAAAAAGATGGGTAGAGGTTTCTTCTTCTATTTTGCGGAGAGAACGCCATCCAGGTCCAACGAAATTTTGTTTCTGAAGGTTTTCCCAAGTTGGGACATTGTTTTGGAGAACATTCCACATAAAAATCCTTGTTTTTGCTAGGATTTTGACTTTCCACAGTTTGTTCCACCACCAAACAATCTCCCGAGTATCCTGTTGGCATGTTAAGTAACCCAACTTGGGTGTGTAGGATCCAGATGGTGAAGAATCCCAAATAAGTTCATCTTCAGTGTTTATAGGTGAATTTGTGCAGCCTTTAAACCTTGGATGTAGTGTTCCAATTCTCGTGAATTTTCTTCATTGAGTCCCAAACTGAAAGGGTCCTTCCATCCCTAAGCCCAAATAGTGGTGTGAAAAGTGTCCGCCAAGGAACTTAGGAAGTAAAAGTCCCTGGAGTGTAAAGACTAGATTAACCATTTGGTAAGTAAGTGGTTCCCATCACTGCCTGACCAGGGGTCCAAGCCTATCCTGAGTATGTTTCCATTTCCAATATTCCAGGCTAAACCATTTTCTATAAGTGGAAAGGATTTTATGATAGCTTTCCAGATCACCGAAGCTCCTTTCGTAGTTTTTGGTTGGCACCTTATCCAGGTCTCAATTGAAACTAGTGCAATGTACTTCTGATAGATAACTTTAGTCCAAAGACTAGTGGTATTTAGAAGACGCCACCCCCACTTTGCTGCCGACGGTTTGGAGAAGTGGAAGATGTTTTTTAGTCCCCAACCCCCCAAGGCCTTTGGTGTGGCAAATTTTTCCTAGCGAACCCAAGGAATTACATGTGAATCTGATTTGCCACTCCAGAGGAATTTTGAGGAGTTTTCTAGCAACATTCAGAAATCCTTTAGGGATCCAAGAGAGAGACATCCAATAAACATGTATGGCTTCCAGAACCGATTTGACTAATACCAATCTACCTGCTCGAGATAGCCACCGATGACTCCAAGAATTTATTCTTTTGTCCAGTTTTTGCAAGAGCCACTTCCAGTCTTCTTTTCTGTAGTCATTGGGTTTTAGATTAAAACCCAAGTATTTTAAATCATCTGCTAAAACTCTTTTTTTGAAAGGAAAGTAGTTAAAATGAGTTGATTCTTCTTCATCAGAAAGCAGAGAGGTAGTGAGTGACGATTTTCGATCGTTTATTAGCATTCCTGTAGCTTTTGAAAAGAGTGTAAGAATGTCCCTTAGAGTCTCAGCTTCCCTTATTGTCCCTCCACTGAAAAGTAAGACATCATCCACAAAGAGAAGATGTGTGAGGGACAAAGTCACCCAAATATGGTAATTACCCTCATCATAGTACATTAAACCAACACCTCATAGGGAATTACACCCAAATATTGAAAGAGTACTAAATTGACATTACCCCAACAAAGAGGTTATACATAAATATAAACCCTTGGAGGGCATTTCTCTTCTCAATGGGTAAGCTTGGAAATCCTTCTTCTACATAAATTGGGTCCTTATATTTTGCCGAAAAAATACAATAGGTGTTTCAGGTAGTTGCAAATGCTTTGCTTGTGGGCTTCATCCTGTTGCATATCTTTATCCTCAATTTTGACTAATGTAATTAGTTTCTTAAGTAAGGCCTTCTCAATGCCTAAGCTCGGAAATCCTTCTTCTACATAAATTGGGTCCTTATATTTTGCCAAAAAATACAATAGGTATTTCATGTAGTTGCAAATGCTTTGCTTGAGAGCTTCATCCCGTTGCATATCTTTATCCTCAACTTTGACTAATGTAATTAGTTTCTCAAGTAAGGCCATAACTTTACTTTCCATTTTTTCTTATTTGTCTCCTAACTTTCTACAAAACATTCATTATAAAACATGTTCACAATAGCTAAAACATTTCAGTGTCTATGTAGTGTCCCCACTACTTTACCCATAAAAAAAAATTGATACCATAAGATTAAATGCATCTAACAACACCATTTGAATATGAAAGCAACTCATTTATCATTCATATAACAACATATAAATTGCTATAAACTTGGATTTCATGCACAACGATAAAAACCCATAAATAAAATTTATAAACAGAGATAAAAAGTAAATGAGAAACTCATTGTAGGGAACGGACGTTCCTCCCAACCGTAGATTTTCTGCTCCAAATATCAACAACAATCACCCCCAAGTTGGGGCTACGATTCCATAAAAGGGGGTGTCTCTCTCACAACCCAATTCACTCCCACATCCAACCAGTTTTCTAACAGTTATCCCAATCTTCCAACTCCCTTCCCCTCAACCTATGCAACCCAAGGAATTGGGATCCCCCTTCACTGCACACAGTCCCTCAAGCCTTCCCTCTTTCCTCGAGGACTCCAACACAAGGTTGGCTAGGAATATCTATTGTTGGGGACTCCAGGGATGCTAGTTGCCCCAAGAAAACTAACAAAACAACCCATTGTTCAATGGACTAATCTCACACAAAAATCTCCCTCTCTATAGGCCTAAAAACCTGCTTCTTCATGCAACAACAACTCCAACAAGCTGCCCACAACATGTACTATGACTACCCTCAAGCTCCAATGCTCTCTACTCCCTTGCTGCTCCAAAAACTGCATGTAAAAACTGCCCATAATGGCCACTCGATTTTTGGTTTTACCCATGAGAGTTGACTCACATCCTCCAAGGTTGATTGTACTTAGCCCCCATGCTCTCATAACTATGAGAGGTGTTATTGGGCTCTCATACACTCAAAAGAAAATTAGAAGGTTCACTCAAAGTATTAATTTTAGGAAAGTGGATTGGAATTAATA
>JASDQU010101179.1:22548-82663 GCA_032191745.1 Picea mariana
TCCCCACATCCCTGGAACCCCTCTCTTGTGGAAACTTAGCCCCCAATTACTTTATCTATGTCCACCTGCATCCAACGTCACATTTATTTTATTATTACAATTACATATCTGGGATTGCGGCCATACATCGTATTTAATTACACATTGCTAAAATGGGGATTATAAACAGGGGTGTTACATTCCCCTCCCCCTATGAATTGCATCATCCTCGGTGCACAACGCCATACCGGTATACATATATAAAATGTACATCATAATACTTGAAACTTTTGCAAGTTCAACTCCTAAAACAATCCCAACCATCAATCTCTCGTTCCCTACAACCTGCACAACCCAAGGAAGTGTACCCCATTCTTTGCACCACAATCCCTCATGATGTATCACTTCCCTTCCTGGGCTCTAGCATAGATTAGACAAGAACTCTCCAATATGTGGCTCAAGGAACTTCATCTTCCAAAATGGAGCCTTGCATACTTATGTACAATCAACTTTCTTCAAAAATTTTAAAAATTGTGGGTACTCCCCCGTATGGTCTCCTTGTGCTCCCACGTGGTGTCTTTAGGACTATAGTAGGTCCATTGAACCTTTACCAAAATGATGGCTTTCTTCTAGAGCACTTTGGATTTACAGTCCAGGATGTGCATTGGTTCCACCCAAAAGTCCCCTTCATGCTCCACCTAGATCACAGTGCAATCAATCACATGGTTAGGATCAGGCACGTATTTCTTTAATAATGACACATGAAATGCATTATGAATTATCATGGATGCAGACAATGCAAGCATGTATGCAACTAGGCCTATCTTCTCTAAAACTTTAAATGTCCCACAATATGTTGCTACCAACTTTGGGAAACTTTCCAATCTTAGTGAGATCCTTTTAGCCTTTACTTTTAAAAACACATGCTCTCCTAATTTAAATTCCCCATATGTCTTATTTTTATCTGCATAAATATTTTGTATGTCCTATGCAACCTTTAAATTCTCTCTAATCTTTATCATCTACTCTTTCATTTCCCTTAGCAATTTTGGCCCAACAACTACTCTATCTGTTGGGTTGTCCCAACTCATTGGCGTGTTGCATTTCCTTCTACACAAAGCTTAAAATGGGATCATCTTTAACAATGCATGATACTCATTATTGTAAGAAATCTCAACTAGATGAAGGTAGTCTTCCCACTTGGAAGGCTTGTGCATTACATTCATCCTCAACATATCATAAATTATCCGGTTAGTTCTATTTGTTTGTTCATCCGACTCTCAATGATATGTTGTACTCAAATTCAAGTTAGTCCCAAATCCCTTAAACAACCCCTTCCAAAATTTGGAAGTGAACTTGGGATCTATGTCTCACACTATCACCTTAGGCACACCATGTAGCCTAGCAATTTCATTCATGTAAATTTATACTATGTTGGTTTCCTTGTGATTCGTTTTCACCAGAATAAAATGTGAAGCCTTTGTAAGCTTGTCCACCACTACTATGATGGAATTATGTTGCCTTGTTTTTCTTGGCAATTTGGTGATCAAATCTATCATAGCCACCTCTCATTTCCATTCAAGAATGGGCAATGGTTGTAACAATCCCGCTAGATACTTTTGCTTAGTCTTCACTTTCTGACATTCCATTCACCTAGCTATGTAATCATCCACATCCTTCTTCATTCACGGCCATAAATAATGGCTTCTCACTATTGCAATTGTCTTTTGGTACCCTGGATGTCCAGCATATGATACATTGTGCATCTCCGTTAACACTAAATTTTCAAATCCTGGGTGTTAGGAACATAAAATTTGCCCATGAACAAGAGGATTCCATCCTCCCCCAGCCTAAAGTCTTTAATTTCAATGGTACATTTTCCTGTTGCAAGCCTTTTGTAACTTGTGCAAAATGTTGATATGATGTTACTGCTTCCAAAAATTTTCTTTTCAAATCTGAACAATACATGTTAATGGTTGCAGCATGCATTTCATGCAACCTCTTGTTGAGTGCATCAACCACTTTATTCTCTTTTCCTTAGATATGCTTGATGTCAAAGTCATATTCGCTGAGAAATTCCAACCATCTAGTTTGTCTAGCATTTAGTGTCGGTTGTTCGAATAAGTGCTTCATACCACTATGATTTGTCTTCAACTCTAACTTTCTTCCCATGAGATAGTGCCTCCACATTTTTAAGGGGTGAACTATGGTTGTCAACTCTAAGTCATGCGTAGGATGATTTCTTTCATGCTCCTTCAACTTCCTTGACTCATAACATATGACAATTCTGTGTAAGGACTCCCCCAAAGAGTTGTTCCTAACAAAAGGTGGCTTCAAACCTTTCTTTCTCTGATCCATCTTTCCTTTCTTTTTGTCATCCCAAGCCTTTTGAAAAGTTGGCCTCCCTTTGCTCTACTAATAAATATGCTTTGCTCTCCTTATGGCCTCCTCCAAAGTCTTGGGGTTATCATATTGTATATTTTCACTATAGAAAGAGGGTAACCCACTCAGAAACCTTTGGATTTTGACTTTATCGTCCTTTATGAAGCCCACATTTAACTGAGATGTGTAGCTTGTTCTCTTGATATTTTTTTTTTGTTTGTCACATAGTTTTCTTTCGCCAAAGCATTTTTTCCTTTTACTTATGTAGTTTACTTGAATAGGCTATGGGAAGCAATTTTTTTTTCCAAGTTAGAAGGTGCGCTAAGTTTCTCTATCTATGGATTAATAGCAATGTATGTGCATTTGAGTGATTCATTGCAATCAATGTCTTTGGAATGCACTTGAAGCAATGTTTGGAAATGTGCATGTGAGGAACCTACAAGAAACTGAATGAGATAGATCGTTTTTGAAAATCATGGGCTGAATAGAATCTCAGTGTAACCGTTTGTAATTATACACTCCAAATATATATGTTGATGCAAAGAAACTCACATAACCTTTGCATTGCAAAATGTCCTCCTTCTATGTTACCATATTTATACAACACCAATGAATTGAATATGTAACCTTGCCAATCCATAACACATTTATCTTTGCCAATAATCTCACTAACAAGGTATCTATCATGGCACCTAATTACTGTAATGTCATTTGCAAGATGATCATTACATGAAGTTTGTGCAATTGTATTTCTCAAAGAAGGCACATCAAATGGCATTGTCAATATGCAAATTGATTCAAACAACAAGTCCTTGGCATTAACATTAATGATGTGCAATTATTGCTCTAGAAGAAATTTTTCAATAGAAAATTTGTCAGTTGTCGCAATTGCAAGTGAAGTTACACATATAGATGTGTTGGCTACCCTTGATAAAGAATTTATGGGTGACATTTTTCTATATGACAAAAATGGCTCAAAGTAGCCACATGATGTATTTTGATAATGGAATAATAGCCTATATTCATATTTTGATCCATTTGTGTTGAAGTGAAGGTATTGTGTGCCTTTTATAAATGACCAAACCGACATTGGTATAGACAACCACCTAGAAAAATACTTAACACAAAAAATATCACCCTACATGCCAAGCACATATGTCAATTCTAGTTGAGAGGCAGAAAGAGACATCCTATGCAAATATAGCTTAGTATCATAGACACCATGTAAGCTCTCTGTAAAATCAATAGATAATTATATTCTCATTGAAAAAAGAGCTACAGGGTCTTGGCATTATAAGCAATATCAAAAGTGATTCATTATTCCTTCTCATATCTCAAGTGATGTATAATGAAAATGCAAAAAATTGAACTTGGACAAAATGTGATCAATTTCTTGCATGCATGATCCAAACACTGCAAATGCAGTTGCTTCCTACAAGAAACATGTTTCATTAGAATTACCTTTTTCATCATGTGCATAACCCATGATTGAATGAGATGAAAGGCATAATGAAATAAAAGTAGTATACTAAGCACAACACCTTCCATACTTAGCCCCAAAAAAGATATCAAATAGAGTTTTGAGCCCCTAGCTACCCATCTAGGCTTTCAGAGGAAGAAGATCATCTTTGTTTTCCAGGGGAGGATTCCCCATTATACTATCTATCCAAATTTTGACTGGCATGCCATTACCTAGTATCCAAGTGAGTTTAGATTGTATTAAGGACACCACATATTTGTGTAATTTCCATATATGTGATCCCTTCTTGCCACCAATTGGCCTATCTGAACATCTCTTTTGTGTGCATTGAAAATACCTCTTAACAAAGATATTCTTCCACCAACCAAAGTTGCCTGAAATTAATCTCCATAATATCTTAGTGCCCATGGTGAAAGTTATTAGTTTGGGATCCTTGATATCAAGACCACCTCTTTCTTTGGGAGATCTAACTGTGTGCCAATTGACTAAGTGAAATTTATTTTGATTTGAATTTTTCCCTTGCTAGAGAAATTTGTGAATCTCTCAATTATTTGTTGCATGATACTAGAGGTGGATAGCATGACATAACATTGATAAATAGGGAGCATTGATAAGACATACTTAATAAGAACAATTTGACCCATAGGATTCAACCATTGTGATCCCCACTACTGGAATTCGATCTTTATTTTATTAATTACACCCTGCCAGACAATTGTCGTAGCATGGATAAGAGAAATAGGATTTCAAAGATACTTGAAGGTGGTCCAAGTTCTAGACATGGAGAGAATGAGATGTGGGATGATGTTCTAACCATAGATTTGTATGGCACCCTTATTTGCCTCCCCCCTGATGCACCAAGGAAGTGATCAAATACTCTTCTATACCTTTCGGTTATTACCATTGATGCCCCTCCCAATAAGAGAATATTGTCGGTGAATTGTGAGTGGTTCATTGCTTTGACCCCTCTAGTAAATATGATTCGTTAAAGATTTATAGAGATCCTTTAATATTCCAACTTTCTACTTAGCACCTCAACCATTATGATGTATACAAATTGGGAAAGAAGACAACCATGTCTTGGTCGCCTACTTCTTTTAAAGAAAGAAGTGGGCCTCCCATTGACTAAGGATGCAATCTAGGGGGCAATAATACAAACTTTAACCCATTGAACAAAATGATTGTTAAATCCATATTTATAAAGGACACAAAAACGAAGGAATGTCATATCCAATTGAAGGCATTGGCCATGTCAATTTTGATGATAATACCTTTGACTTTGTTTTCTCTATTGGAGTGGATTGCCTCTTGGACCATGATTATATTGTCTATAATATATTTTGTTGTATGAATATGACATGATTATTGGATATTATTTTGAAGACAATCTTCTTAATTCTATTGGACATTATTTTTGTCAAGATCTTATATGAGGATTTGCATAAAGAAATAGGTTGGAATTTGGTGAATGATGATGTTTGGAATAAGAGCTAAAATGAGGAGTTTGTACTACCCCCTAATTTATGTATTTTTTTAATGTGCGGGAGCATGTATTTTAGGTCTAATTTGAGGACATAATAGCAAGCCCTGTATAGATGGATAGAGAAGTTGCTCAGTTCCGTAGCTTTATCAGGGGCAAGTCCCCAAATGGCCTTAATATTTTCCCCTTCTTCTATTTCTTTATTCAACTCCTCATTTTTAGCATTTGAGACCAATCGAGGTATATTTTGTTTTTTTCAAGATCTTATATGAGGATTTGCATAGAGAAATAGGTTGGAATTTGGTGAATAATGATGTTTGGAATAAGAGCTAAAATGAGGAGTTTGTACTACCCCCTAATTTATGTATTTTTTTAATGTGCAGGAGCATGTATTTTAGGTCTAATTTGAGGACATAATAGCAAGCCCTGTAGAGATGGATAGAGAAGTTGCTCAGTTTTGTAGCTTTATCAGGGGTAGATCCCCAAATGGCCTTAATATTTTCCCCTTCTTCTATTTCTTTATTCAACTCCTCATTTTTAGCATTTGAGACCAATCGAGGTATATTTTCCAACATGATTTGTGTTGATTTAGGATCCAACTCTTCTTCTTCCATGTAAAGGGCTTCAAAATGTGTTTTAATGGCTTCATTGATGGTTGTAAAGTCCTTTAAGCTTGTACCATCCTCCAAGGTTATCTCTCTCACATAATTTTTGTTTGTTATCACTTTGGCTTAACGATGGAAGAAAAAAGTATTCTTTCCTATGGACTACAACCATAAGCTTCATAATTTTAAGCACAACATCTCTTCCTTCGACCTATTCACTTCGTGGAACTGAGTGTAAAGAGTTCTATCCTTGATTTGGGATCACTAGCTTATCTCTACATTTTCCATTTGTATTTGAATTTCTTCAAGATGCATTTGAAAAAAGAAAAGGGAAAAAAAATTCAAGTGACAAGAAGGAGGATTTTTACCACTCCTTTAGGGTTGTCTTAATTGCTTTCAATTTATGTTCCCATACAAAGGAATGCAAGCCACAAATGGGATTCTCCCATTTCAAAAAGATAATTTCTATAGCTCTAGGATTCTAGAGCTAGAGGGAGCTGAATCTGAAAGGGAGCAGCCAATAGTTTTGGGAAAGACTAAAAATGAGAGAGATCAATTTGTGATTAGAGGCAACAAAAGGGATGATGCGAGAGGTAAAAGTGAAATTAAGGAGTAGAAGATAGTAGTGAATTAGAAATAGATCAATTCTAGCAACAATATGGGCCGAACCGATTCACCTATTTATCCAGGTGTATTTCCATTTGATAGGCTTGATATCTATGAGATCCCAATTAGTCATTAGATCTTCAATGTTTTCTCTAAAGGGGTCCTTGACAATACTACCCCCTCTCTTTTATTTGCTTGAAAAAACCATGTTAAAGTCACCCACCAAAATACAATTATCGGTAACCTCGGTATCCACTGGGGCCTACAAGGAAGTCCAACACTCTTCTTTTCTTTGTAAAAAACATGCATATAATTATTGAAGATGTGGTACTTGATACCTAAATATAGATGGAGTAGACATGATAATTCCCAATGTTGCATTTGGTGGGATAGTTCTAGTTGAAATATAGAGCTATCCTACATAGAATAAATATCACTGGGTGCACCTCTTGAACTTACCGCAATAGCTTCGCTTCTTTTCCACTACTTCTTGCTAAATTTGAGCATATCAACTACTTCGAGCTTTGTCTCGTAGAGAAGGAGGACAACTAGATTTTTTTATTTTATAAGGTCTTGCATGGCTTCTTCTTTGAACCTGCTACCCATGCCTCTATAGTTCAAGGAGACAATATTCATCACTTAACATTTGATGGGTTGTGACCTCTATTCGATGGAGGAACCCATGCTCCTAGAATTTTGTTGGGATTTTTTCTAGATCCAATCGTCGTCACTTCTCAATGGTCGTTTGGATTCACAATAGTTTCTTCATTTGCATTCCCTCTTCTCTTTTTTCTTTTGTCGATTTTCTACCTACTTTCTTGGGTAGTCTCTCTTCTTCCTCTTCCTCCTCTTCTTTATATTGATGTTGAGCTTTCTTTCTCATCAAATTCATAGAAGATAGTTGAGGTTTATTTGAGATTGGATCAATTTCTTCTTGCCAATATGAGTACACATCATTGTCGATAGATGGAGAGGGATCTATTTGAGAAGAAATGGAGATCGGATATCAGGGTGGAAAAATAGAAGACGGCTCCTTGATTGAGGGAGAGACCACTTCCACAAGGGAGCGAGTTTTGGATTAAATTGATTATCCATAGGGATGTAATTTGTTACTTGAGGATTTTGAATTGGAGATAGAACAAGGGTTACTTATACTGGTGCTAAGACACTGAGGTTTGAAATCAATGAGGTTGGTAAGGAAATGGAAATGACTTTCCTTGTACCTACCAAATTAGGTTAAGTAGAAAATGATGGAACTAAATGGAAGCACTGGAATTAATTTGTTGCTTAGAACTCATTTTTTTACCACTTTCTATTGTTCTTCCTTATTAGGAATTGATTGGATCCGGGGAAAGTTTTTTTGCAATCCTTCATGAAATGTCCATACTGATGAAAAGTTTTGCATTTAAACAACGATTGTTCACCGTCTAGCTTTTATGTGTGCTTCCAATTATCAAGGGTAAGAAGGATTACCTATGATAGCCCTTTCTCGAGGTTAACTTCAACACATACTCTAGTGCAAGCGAATATGTAATATGTGGGCTCTCATTTATCAATATACCTACCTAGGGTATTTCAAATGCTTCTGAGAGAGTCTCCATTTCAACAATGCAGGAAAAAATGAGGAAGACAAACCTATACAAGGATTGTCGACAGAACGTGAAGCTCTGGATCAAAGTCTAGAGTCCATCTATTCAAATATATTCCTCTAGTATTGAAAAAAAAGGCCCATTTCAGAAAATTAAGTCTCGATCTTCCTTGGCTTCGAACATGAAGTCATAAAACCCTTTGTCATAGAAAAGATGGGAGAGCTTCCCTTTTATTAAAACTTGCTAGTTTTTATGTACACTAATAGCCATTGATCTGGGTGAAGGTTAGATCCCAATTAATTGTTCGATCAAACTCCTTTTCACCAGGGCAAGGGCCATATGCCAAAAAATTGAAGTAACTGAGGGTTAAGGCATGCAAAAACCCAAACCCTAGATGACTATCAGACTATGTTAAATATTGAGCCGCTAGGAGAAAAGGGGGTTCCGTTGTTTTAGCATTGTACTTGTTCCACAACTGAGCAAAGCATATAGGAGTGGGATTTGAGAGCATAATAAAGGAGGAAGATGATTTTGTAGCAACCATTCACGACATAGTGTCAAAGACAACTCTATAGTGAGTGTCTCTTTCTTTGTATTTTCATTCCATAACTGAAGAAAAGAGAGCAGATCATAGGCCTCACCTTCTAGTTGGGCTTCCCCCCATATTGGGTTTCTTAGGATACATCTCATGTTCATTCGTGTTCATTTGGTTAGTCTTTCATTTTTGTATTTCAGTTATTTGATTAATTTGAGCAATAAGATGGTGATAATAAATATGATATCTAAGGTAATAAAATTTATAACAAAAATATTTTCAAAATAATATAAGATTTGTTGTGGCGAGTTGTTCTAGTGGAATATCCATGGTCATTTACATATCATATTGGTATTAGAGAATTTTTTAATTTTTTATTTTTTTGGTGGGAAGTTGAAAGATCTAGGAATTAGCTTAAGAAGGATGTCACAGAACCCTAGCCATGGCAGAGGAGTCCATTAATAACAACCCTCGGGATGTAGGAGAAGACATATTTATGAGGCTAGAAGAGCAAGTTGATGATATCTCTCACAACATGGTTCTCCTCATGGTGGCTCTAGTGAACAATTTCAGACCTTTTAAGGAGGTTGGTGGCTCTAACTTAGAAGTTGGATCGGATGAAAAACCGTGAGATAGTGAAGATTGAGAAAATGAGTCAAGAAAAGAGACCAAGAAAGAGTAGCCAAGTTCTAGTACCATCACTCCTTCATGGGCCCTATTTAAAATGGAAGAGAAAGTGGATATCAAGCCCTGTTAAGGTGAGATCAGTGTTGTTAATTTGAATCATTGTTTGCAACAATTAGAAGTGTATTTCAGTTTCCATGATATATATGAAGAGCAAAAAAATTCATTTGTTTGACTGAAGCTAGAGGGTCATGCACTAACTTGGTGGGAAAGCCACGTGGAGACACCTAGGTTGGAGGGTGATCCACTAATAACTAAGTGGGAGGATCTTAAATCCCTCATCAAATCCCAGTTCTACCTTATTGGGTATGTAGAGCACCAATGGATTTGTTGGCATCACTTTAGGTAGAGGCAAGGGCAAAGTGTGCAAGAGTACACCATTGAATTCAGGAAGATGGCAATCATGTTGGGTATCTCTCCCAAGAACTCATACATACTCCTCAAGTATCTAGGGGGTCTACACAGTCACTTGCGAAAACAAGTGATGTTCTTCAAGTTAAGGACCATCTATGAGGCTTGTGTGCAAGCACAATACCTTGAGAACATAGGCCATAAGAAAGGGTAATCAAGTGGTTCTAAATAGAAAGACCACCAAGATGCTTCCAAGGAGGTAAGAAGAAGTCTAAAGGGAAATACAAGAAAATGATAACTACTGCACATTAGTGCAAGGATCCAAACAACCACTACAACCATTGCAATATTGATGGTCACACCAAAGATAAGTGTTGGAAGCTACATCCAAAATTGAATCCAAAGAATTGTAAGAAGGATGCCAAGAAGAAGAACATGTTGGGTATGGATTCAAGTAATTAGGTACATAATCTTAGATGTGGATGAGAAGATTGTTTGTACTTTAGTGTAGAAGGAGGTGAATCCGATTAGCATTCATCACAAGGAAGAGAAGGAGATGACAAAACTCTTCTACATTAAGATCTAGGTCAAAAAGACCAAGGTATACAACTCTATTTGACTATGGATCACAAGCCAGCCTCATACCAAATGACTTGGTTAGCAAGCTTGGGTTGGAGGTTCATGATCATTGGAGCCCATATCCATTGTGATGGGTTAATAAGGATGAAAAAATCAAATTCAATAAAAAATGTAAGATCAAATTTACTATAAGTACATATTTTATTGATAAAGTGGAGTTAGATGTAGTACCTCTTGACATGTGTGCTATAGTTTTTGGGAGCCCCTACATGTATACGAGGGATACAATTTTCATCCAGAGAGAAAACTAGCATCGCTTGATCAAGGATGGGAAGTATTACGTCATCAACACACATAAAGGTAAATCGAAGATCTCTTAGGTAAGTTCCAATCAAGACAAAACTTTGATCAGTTCTAGTAAGAAATAGGTATTGCTTTTATCACGAGAGAATTGGCCAAAGGAGGAATTGGTAGCAGTAAATGCATCCTTAGAGGGATGTACCCAAAAGTATAAACAATAGTTGGAGGACTTGTTGCAAGCGTACAAAGGAGTGTTATAGGATCCTAATAGGCTACCACTTAGGAGGGAAGTGGAGCATGAGATATAGTTGTTTCCTGACTCCCCATTACCAAATATTGGGTTGTATAAACAGTTTGTTTTGGAAGCAAATGAAGTGAAGAAAAAATTACTGGAGAAAAGAGTAATTCGACCAAGCACCTCACCTATCATCATAATTCCCATGAAGGATGGGAATTGGTGAATGTGTATTGACTAAAAAGCTTTGAACAAAATCACACTCAAGAATCAATACCCTCTTTCTGGGATCAATGATTTGTTAGACCAATTGCAACATCCCAAGTACTTCACTAAGTTGGATCTCAAATCGAGATACCACCATGTACACGTTAAATAAGAAGACACCTAGAAGATTGTTTTCAAGACAAGGCAAGGTCTGCATGAATGGTTGGTCATGCCTTTTGGTTTATGAAGTGCACCAACTACATTTATGTGATTGATGAATGATGTATTGCATCCCTATTTAGATTAATTTATAATAGTGTGTTTGGATGACATATTGGTTTATAGCTCTACTTGGAAAGAGCGCATATTGCATCTTATGCAGGTCTTAGAGACTTTGAAAAAGCATAAGCTTATGGCTAACCTTAATAAATGTGAGTTTGCTCAGTAGTCATTGGTGTATTTAGGGTACATAATCAGTCAAGAAGAACTCAAGATAGATCCAACAAAGATGGATTCCATCATCAAGTGGTTAGTTCCTACTAATGTCATTGAGGTTAGGATCTTTGTTGGAGTAGTGAAGTGCCTCCAAAAGTTCATAGCATCCTTTTCAGTGGTAGTTGCGCCACTCCATGCCACAACATCCAGTGGTAAGAGTTTTCAATGAGAAAGAATTAGAAGAAAACTTTCAATGAGCTTAAACAAAATATTAGTCAAGCACTAATTATCGCATTACCTAACTTGCAGAAGCCCTTCAAAATGGATATGGATGCAAGTGGATATGTTATGGGAGCGATCTTGATGTAAGGAAGTAAGCCAATATGTTATTATTTTGAGATGTTTCATGGGGGAGTTTTGAACTACCCTACATATGATAAGGAATTCTATGCTCCGGTTCAAACTGTTAAGAAACATAAGCACTATCCGATGGGAAAGGAAACTGTTATCCATACTGATCACCAACTAGTACAGTATTTGCAGGCTCAAAGTAGGCTACAACAAACCAAACATTACAAGTGGATAGGTTTTTTGCAATAGTTTCATCTAGTCATCAAATATAAAAAGGACAACACTAATAAGTTGGTAAACATGCTTTCAAGGCCACCTGCATTCAAGGTTATAGCTTTGGGAACTCTTATGCACATGGGGCCTTTTACCCATGATGCACACAAAGAGGTATACACAGAAGATGAGGACTGGAAATAGGTGTTTCAGTAGCTATAAGACCAATTTCATGTAGAAGAAGGTGACGGTAAGGATGATTATTATCTCCATAACAGTTTATTCCACAAACTAGATAGGATATGTGTCCCTAAAGGTGAAATAGTGTAGCGTATTATAGAGGCTCACACCTCCAAGGTTGCAGAACATTTTGGTGTTGAGAAGATAATCACCAACTTACAAAGGTATGTGTATTGGCCCAAAATGCAAGAAGATGTAGTTTGGTATATTAGAGGATGCATGCTTTGTTGTACCAACAAGCCCAATAATAGAAATCAAGGTCTATATCATCCCTTACATGTATCCAAATGACCTTAGGAAAGCATTTCCATGGATTTTTTAGGTGGTTTGTCAATAACTAGGAAGGGACATGACTATGTTTTTGTGGTAGTTGATAGGTTCAACAAGATGTGCATTATTATGCCTTGTAAGAAGACCATAAAAGGACAAGAAGCAACAAACGTGTTATTTGAATAGGTCTGGGTACACTTTGGGATACCAAGGAGCATCATCTCATATAGGGACACCAGATTTCTTAGTGCCTTTTGGACTACACTTTGAGAAAATATGGACACCAAGTTGAAGAGATCTACAACATTCCATCCACAGACATATGGACAGACATAAGTAGTCAACAGGACTTTGGTGCAACTTTTGAAGGGTTATAATCAGAAGCATCTGAAGACTTGGGAAGAAAATCTGATCTACATTCAACACTATTACAACAGAGCAATCCATACTTCTAGCGGTAAGTCACCTTTCGAAACTTGCTTTGGGTATTTTCCACCTTTGTCATTAGATGTTGTCGATGGAAAACAAGGAGTGAGGGAAGAAATCATAGGAGAAACATTGAAAGATGAGAAATTTGTTGAAAAGATTAGGCAAATCCATTTGCAAATACAAGAGACGCTAAAGAAGTCACAAGATTGGTACAAGGCCATACATTATCATCACATAACTCACAAAACATTCAAGGCGGGAGACAAAGTATCGTTTTAGGTAAAAAAAGAAATGATAGAGGGTCTTGGTAAGAAGATCAAGGCTTTGTGGTATGGTCCTTTTGAGGTATTGGAGGAGGTGGGTGATAATGCCTACATACTTAGTCTACCTCGATATATGCACATTTACTCAGTAGTGACTGTGGAGAATATGAAACTCTATGAGCCTTCCATGTTGGATCAAGAAACCGAGGAGCAGGTCCCACCTACCATAGAAGACTTAGCACCAAAATATCAGGCAGAGTTGGCATAAGATACAACTTTGGAGAAGAAATCCAGAACTGCCAGACAGGGTCATCATGACCTTTGGCATATTGAGTTGAAATGCCAACTTCCAGGCAAGGATGGTACTCTGGGGAGAAGGTAAAGGAAAAATTTCCTCACCTCAATTAATAAAAGCTTATGGGCACCTTTCTTCTGAAAATTTCTTGAATGAGATTCTTGGTTGTTGGATTTGTTTGATGGTTCTCTATGAGATTCCCTTTTGAAGTAGGGTTTCTTCCTTCCTCCTGTTGTATGAGTAGCTAGGGCTTGATCATCGTCCCTTGCTAGTAGTGCTTCACCGTTGGCTACCCTTGTCTCTTCTTGGGTGCATTCTTCCCACAGGCTTTCAAACTGTAGTTTTTCCTTTCTGCCACATACTGACTGGATGAAAGCATCCCAAGGTCTTGCGAGACCATTTAGGGCGGTTATTACAAATCCATCTTCGTCGATGGTGTCTCCAATTGCTTTCAACTGTTCTTTTATTTTGGAGATTCGGGAGAAATATTCTTGAATCATTTCTCCTTTCTGCATCTTGGTATTCTTCAACTGAGTTCTTAGATTCATCTTTTGATTGATGTTCTTTCCTTCATATAGTTTGCTTAGAGTATCAAACATCTCCTTCAGGGTTTTCTTTGACGATACATACGGGATCATGTGGTCTTTGATTGAATCTACAATGATTCTCTGAGCCCTGATTGAGTCCTTCTGATGCTTCGCTTTCTCTATGACATCTTCAGGTTCCTCCACTTCTTCTTTGATAAATCTTGATAGGTCATTCTCTGCAAGGATCAGACTGATCCTATACTTCCAGGCATGGAAGTTGTCTATGCCTTCTAGTTTCTCAACAAGCTTTGTGCTTGCAGACATTTTGTACTTGCAGCAACAAAAATAACCAAAAAATTGAAAATGCTCAAAATCAAATTTTGACTTTACCAGGAGGTGCGCTTGGCTGAGGCGAGTAGCCTGGTGTCCTCAGATCCGAGAAAATCCAAATTTTACCTTGTCAAATCTGATCTGCGAATTTCTGGACTTGTGCTTCCGGTACTTCTGGTACTCTGGTACTTCTGGTACTTCTGTGAAACTAGGGTTTCACTTTCTAGGAGATCCAGCCACTGAAAAGGTGCGCTATAGGTGCCAAATTGATCCTTGTGGGAGGGTGCGGCTTTCTAGGATGTTAGGGAGCTGAAAATAGATACTTTTTCAAAACCCTAATTTGCAGGTGCTGCAACAGTGACGTTTTTCCTCTTGCAAATAGTGTTTCCTTCAGGTTGGCTCTGATACCATGTTAATGTTTATGCCATTATTATAGTTCTTTGCATTTCAATAGGTAAGAACATAATAAGAACAAGATCACTGAGAAATACACATTCACAAGAGACACAACATTTATCCTAGGAAACCCTCTAGGGGAAGAAAACCCAGCAAAAACTTCCTTTTCATAAATAGCTTATACAATGTTCAAGAGATAACTCAAACCAATATAGAAAGTCCTCCCCAAGTGATGCACCACTCTTCTCCTCCTCTCTCTGGTAATTGCAGCTTGCCTCATAAGAAAAATGAGCAAGTGAGTTGTGTTTTTGAGGTGAGGCGCTAGCCTCTTATTTATACAAGACTGGCACGTGTGGAAGGTCACAACTGGCAGGGCCAACCTCTCACTCTGGGTGGGTAAACCCACCTTTAATTAATTCCGGGTGTTCCATAATAACTGATGGGGACGACTTCTTATTCTTCCCTTTGTAATTGTCCGATGACCAATCCGCAAAAGGGGATTTGGTCCTTATACAATTACCGACATGATTAATCCACAATGGGGATTAATCCAATAACAATAATAATAATAATGACACGATTAATCCGCAATGGAGATTTAATCCAATAATAATAAGAATGCTCTTCGCAGTTACATTATTTCAACAGCCTTGTACGTATCGAAGGACACACTTTGCAACCTTCCAATGTAGCTCATGCAACTTCTGTATGAACCTGGAGACTGCTGCAACTGCAAAGGAGAGGTTTGGTTTGAAGTGTGTGAAATACAACAAGCTCCCCACTAGTTGTATGTACAATGTGTTGTCAACTAGTGGAGTGTCCCCACCATCCTCAAGTCTAACTCCTGATAGGAAAGGAGTCAGGGCATACTTGCAGTCTGTCATGTGAAATCTCTCAAGGAGATCTCGTGCATACTTGGCCTAAGACAGTTTGATGCATGATGCATCTTGACTGATCTCGATTCCAAGGAAGAAATGTAGTGGACCCATGTTCATCATCAAGAACCTGACATGCAGAATCCTCTTGAATGCAACAATTGTTGAAGTCAAGCAACCGGTGATCAACAAATAATCAACATATAGAACTAGGAGTAGAAGTGAATCAAGCGTCTTGAGCATGTAAACATTTAGGTTTGACTTACAACGTACAAAGCTCTGTGACAACAGGTAGGAGTCCATCTTGGCATACCATGCCCTCAGAGCTTGCTCAAGGGAATAAAGAGGCTTATTCAGTCGACAGACCAAAGATGAATCTTGCATAAATTCCTGAGGCTGCTCCATATAGATCTCCTCACAGAGATCGTCATGAAGAAATGCATTCTTCACGTCCATCTGATGGACTTACCATCCCTTGGCTACCGTAATGGCAAGTGCCAAACATATGGAATCCATCTTCTCTACTGGAGCGAAGATCTCATCATAGTGAATTCCATGCACCTGCTGAAAGCCTTTGGCAACTACCTTGGTTTTGTATCTACTAACCTATCCATCCGCTACGCTCTTGGTCCAATAGACCCATCTGCACCTGACAAGTTTCCTTCCTGAAGGAAGGGGAACCAGTTCCCAAGTCTAGTTTTTGAGGAGGGAGTTGTACTCCTGCATGGCGGATTCCCAAAGGTATTTCCAATAGCCTCGCCATAAGACTGTGGATCTGAAGATTGAACCAAGAATAGATGCCTAGGAGGCATTGATTTAGTGGAAGTGGGTACAAGAGGAGGCTCCTCGAAATTAGATCGAGTCCTCTTAGTATCAGTTGGATCCCTAACAAGATCCCCTGCATCCCGAAGAGCAGTCTTGGTCCACTTAGGCCTCTGCTCTGGCTCTGCATCTACATCTAGATGCACTGACTCAACATCTGACTATACTAACTCTATATCTGGATCATCTGAATCCTTTGAATCAAAACTCTCATCCTAAGAAGAGTCGTCATGTGCATGCTCATCATCTATGATAGGTGGAAGAAAAAAATTGTTTACATGCGGCTGCAGAGGTACATGCGAGACACTTTCCTCAAATTGGACACTACGCTCGATGATGAGCCAGTCCGAGGAAAGATCAACAAGTTTGTATCCCTTCACACCATCGAGGTATCCAACAAAGATACACTCTATTCTCTATGGATCAAGTGCCTTCCTCTTCTCAGAAGGAATCCTGGTCCATGCACGTGATCCGAAAGTATGGAAGTGGGTCACTTCCAGTTTGAGGCAGCTCCAAGCCTCGTAGGGGGTCTTATCCTTCACAGATCTATGGGGAGATCTGTTTTGGATGTAGGTTGCACAATTAAGTGTTTGAGCCATAATCTCTGTGGAAGTGACTTTGTATGTAGCATGCAAGATGCCATCTCTTTTAGAGATCTATTTTTCTGCTCAACAAATCTGCTTTGTTGTGGAGTATAAAGAACCATGTGCTGCAACTGAATCCTTGCCTCATGACAAAGACATACTCTCCCCTGTTACCTGTTCAAAGGACTTTGATTTTATTTCACGACTGTGTCTTAACAACGACTTTGAAATCTTTGAGGTGTTGAAAGACCTTTGATTTTTGCTTCAGAAAAAAGAATCCATGTGAAGTGTGAGAAATCATCAACAAAAATGAGCATGTACCTTGTGTTATTGATTGATGGATGCGGAAAAAGTCCCATGAGGTCACTATGGATCAGATCTAAAGGAAATGAAGCCTTCTGAGTCTTTCCTTTGTCAAATTTCTCTTGAGGGTGTTTTCCAAGAACATATCCCTCACAAATTCCTTTGGAGAAGTGGATGCCAGGTAGACCATCAACCATTCCCAACTTGCTAAGATGCTGCATATATCTGAAATTTAAATGCTCGAACCTTTCGTGCCATATCCTATTGCTTTCATCAACATGGGTAAGCAGTAATGCAGAATCTGGTTCAATAAATTCAGAAAATGTGTAGAGTCTAGATTGATGATTTACCTAACCGGTAGCAACCCTAGAATTGGTTTGCATGTCATAGATATCCATTGCATCAGGTGTGAATATGACTCTCTTTTCGGTGCTGGAGTTTGTCATCTGATACAAGAAGAGAAGGTTGACGGAAAGTGTGGGAACCTGTAGCACATTCTTGAAGCTTCTGTTTGTGAGTTCAATTCTTCCTTTGCTAGTGACCTCGACTGGAGAGTTGTCCCCCATCAGAATAGGAGGACCTTTGCATGCATCCAATGAAGAATAGACTTCTTTTGTGGCAGCCATGTGGTGTGATGCTTCTGAATCTATGATCCAATCATCGAGAGAAGAGTTGATGGCAATCAAAGCATGGCTAGAATTGTCTTTCTTGGGATTTTGATCTTCTGGCTTCTTCTTCTTGGCATCCTTTTGGATGTGATCTCCAAGGTTGTTTTGCTGAAGTATTTGGGTCATTAGATCTATCTATTTCTGCATACATGTGGATTCTTGATGGAATCATTTATGGCAGTAAGAGCATTTCTCCCCTTTTCTTCCCTTTCCACCTTTGGATCCAGAGGCATTGTTGAAGGGTTTTGAGTACCCTTCCTTCTTTGGATTTGCACGTGCTTTCCTTTTGTCTTTGTCTTTATATTTTTGATATTGATGACTGCTCCCATCTTGCATAATAAGCGCATGCGCCTTTGGGCCTTTGATTTTGCCCATATTTATGAGCTTGTTCTGCTCTTGTGTCAGAGACTCGATAAAGGCCTCAAGAGAGGACATCCTCCAGGTAGATCTAGAGGTGAACCTAATTGAAAATGTGGATACAAACACTGAGTATTCTATACCAAGTTTGGAGAGAATGGTGAGAACCATTTGTTTCTCCTCCTTAGATTTATCAACCCCGCAGTGCATTTCTCCCCTTTTCTTCCCTTTCCACCTTTGGATCCAAAGGCATTGTTGAAGGGTTTTGAGTACCCTTCCTTCTTTGGATTTGCACGCTTTCCTTTTGTCTTTGTCTTTATATTTTTGATATTGATGACCGCTGCCATCTTGCATAATAAGTGCATGCGCCTTTGGGCCTTTGATTTTGCCCATATTTATGAGCTTGTTCTGCTCTTGTGTCAAAGACTCGATAAAGGCCTCAAGAGAGGACATCCTCCAGGTAGATCTAGAGTTGAACCTAATTGAATGAAATGTGGATACAAACACTGAGTATTCTATACCAAGTTTGGAGAGAATGGTGAGAACCATTTGTTTCTCCTCCTTAGATTTATCAACCCCACAAGCCTTGAGTTGCGACAACAAATCCTTATATTTGGTAAAGAAATCTTGGAGATTGTCGAATGTTTTTGGATCCAATGTGAGCAATTCCACCTTGAGCATGTGTCCCCTCATCTCATCATGTTTGATAAGAAGCCCTTCCATGGTGGTCCAGGCTTCATTGGGGGTTTTACAGGAGGATATGTGAAAGATGAGTTCAGAAGAAATGAGACTGCAAATTGTTCCAAACGCTTCATCCATTCGATTTAGATACTTGGATTTTTCTATGGCCGATGTTGGTTCTGTCTCCGTGTTCATGGTTAACCTGTATAATCCTCTGCCTCAAAGATGCATTATCATCTTCTCCTTCCATGCAAAAAAATTGTACGGTGTAAGAATGAATTCTTTTGGAAATTCCATTTTTTCACTGTCTTCGATCTTCGATACCTGCAAAAATAATTTGGTGTGTCTTTTCCCTAGCAATCCATCAACTCTGATACCATGTAAATGTGTTGAACCTGCACATAATAGATCTATCTAGGAATTGACATACAGAGTTGTAGAGAAAATATGAGAAAAGAGAAGCAAGAGAGAAAGAATGGAAGAATTCTCATTAACCAAATGAATGAATGATAATTTACACATGATATACTCTGTATAACTCAACCAATGCGCATTGGAGCAGAAGCCAATGCGCCATAGCGGTGGTCTAGAGTGATCTGGACACACACCAACGGTTACGGAAGTAAACTGCCACCTAGTCTAGTCTCTCGGGCAGTTACAAGAGTGAACTGCCACCTAGTCTGAGTTAACTAGTCTATCAATCTTCAGTTAACTGACTAAAACAAAGTGAAGTGAGGAGGAGATCGGGGAATCATGAGTAATGCGCTAGTCTGGTGATGATCCTAAGGACAATGCACATTAGCTGGTGATGATCCCAATGCTGCATGGTGATAATGCCAATGTGACATCTAGACTCCACTCAACTGATCAAACTGAAGTGTGAACTGAAGATAATATTCTCCCTAAAATATAGGAGACTGAATAATGACTAATAAACATAGGGAAAACCTTAGGAAAAAGAAATCTTAGGTGTGTGTGATGTGTCTCCAATACCTATTACATATATATTTACACATTACATGTACATTTAGCCCCATATATGCCCCTCCTTGTGGTCATATTATATCCATTTAACCCCATATATGCCCCCCATGGGTCATAATAGATGATTATATAATTTTCCATCTATCTTGGTACTTTCTGGGTGGAAAAATAAGAGGAATTGACTTGCATGGTCCATTTTAACAATAGGTCCTAGTTTAGAGATTCGGGGTCCGTAACCTTCCACGACCATTTTGAGGCATCAAATGACAAATTTTGGGGTCAAATATTTATGAGCATAGCTCCCATCCCCTCAATGTTGTTCTACACATTGAGACCTTTCCAACAGTGGGAAAATCACTTCAATAGGAGCTTGTATGTGAAATTTATGGCTCCCACAAGTTGACCTATCTTGTTGGCCACCATGGTATCTAGTGGTTGCCATGTCATCCTCCATTACTCACACATGTGGGACTTTCAAGAAGATTCTAGAAGATCCAAAAACCTTATCACTAACTGAGGGTTAAGGTATGCAACAACCCTAACCCTAGATGGCTATTAGGCTATGTTAAATACTTGGCCATTAGGAGGAGAGGGGGTTCCATTCTTTTATCATTGTAATTGTTCCATAGTTTAGTAGAGTATTTAAGAGTGGGATTTGAGAGCATAACAGAGGGGGAAGATGATTATGTAGTATCCATTTAGGGCATAATGTCAAAGACAACTCATAATGAATGTATCTTTCTTTGTATTTTCATTCCATAATTGAAGAGAAGAGAGCATACCACAGGCCTCATCTTCTAGATGAGTTTTCTCTTGTATTGGGTTTCTAAGGACACCTCTTGTGTTCATTTGTGTGGATGGTGTGTTCATTTGCTTAGTCTTTCATTTTCATATTTCAGTTATTTCATTAACTTGAGCAATAAGCTAGTAATAATAAATTCGAGATCTAAGGAAATAAACCCAACAATAAAACATTTTTAGAATAATATAAGATCTATTATGACAAGTTATTCCAATGGAATATCCACTGTAGTTTACAGATCACTTGCATTAGAAGGAATCCTCATTGTCCTCTCAAGTGAGTCTCCATCAATAATTAATTGGTTCATGATCAATAATGACATATCTCAACCATCCTTACCTTGTTCAAGTTCTCTTGGAGGTCTCTCTATCTTTAGATATCACAAGGTCGAGTCATGGAAATTTATAGTTCTAGTGTTGGATAAGGGGACCTAGTGGTGGTGGTACTCTATTCTTTCTCATACAATGCCACCCCGTGTTCAAGTAATTGAAACTGCTTGAAACATGCCATATGCACTGAAAATTTGATGAACATGTTGTCCAATGGTAAATCAATGGAAATCTTCCATCACTAATCTAGGGTCGATTATTAGAGGGAGGGTGTCTTTGACATATAAAATTATGAATTCTTAAAGTTTCATGTCCCAGGAGTGATAATCCATTAACTCCAAATCTCAAATTCTCATCCTAATAGATACAAATAGATTTTGGTAGTGTGATAAGGGGATTTGGGGGGAACCAAGTCCCTAACTCTGATAAAAAAACAAAGCATGCCACTGTCCAAATAAAAAAGAAGTAAACATATTTAGTATACTTGTCCTCTTATATGTGAAATGTCAAATTATTATTATTATTATACTAAGTTGAATGCTTCTTTAGGTGGAACAAAGAAACTCCATGAAACTAATTCCTTTAATCTAGATGAAATAATATGTATATTTGATGTGCAATTTTATTCCCGTACTATTGTAACTGCAATTTTCATCTATACACATGTAAATGCCTTTAACACCCACACTTGCTCTTTTGTATTGTATGATGAGAGTGTGAATTTTTTCTTGAAACAACGGTTTTCTTTAGAAAAAAACTTGAATGCTTCTTATTTAACTTTAGCAACGGTGTAATTAATATTTTAATTAGACAAAATCTAAACTCCACTTACATTGAGCATCATAAACTCTTCTTAATAAAACAACTTCATTAATAAAATTAAACGAATAAATTAACTTCATTAATCAAATTAAACTCATAGATAATATCATCACCTAACTTAACCAATCAATAAAACCAACTCAAAAATAATTTAGATTAACTTCATTAATCAAATTAAACTTATAAAACTAACTCAAAAATAACTTAAGTTAACTTCATTAATCAAATTAAACTCATAAATAATATCATCACCTAACTTAACCAACCAATAAAACCAACTCAAAGATAACTTAGGTTAACTTTATTAATCAAATTACACTCATAGATAATATCATCACCTAACTTAACCAACCAATAAAACCAACTCAAAGATAACTTAGGTTAGAGCTTTACAAGAAAATTTCAAACTAATATTTCCACTAGGGAAAACTAATAGCATTAAAAACTCTGCAACTAAACATAGAACATGATGAGGTTCCTTAATTAAAAAGGAATTGCATTCAATACTATCACCATCACCACCCCCACCTAACCAACCAATGAAACCCACTTCAGAGAATTTTAAATTATTTAGCGCCTCCGAATATTACCATCACGTAAAAAAAATTATTTTTTTACGCCATGGCCCTGGATTTTTAAGGGATAATTTGCAGTGTGGATAGCCCGTCCTTTGAAATGTGGCCTCCAATATTGCCGTCTAAATGTTTTCCACGTCACAAAAGAATACACATGGCTGCCACGTGACCAGAATAATTATTCAGATAAAATAGGAACGAAAAATTAGCGAAAAATACTAAATCGGAGGTCGACCTCGAAAACACAGAAAAACAAAAACAGAAATCAAACCGAGAGCAGGGCTTTGGCGGTGGAGATTCATGACGAAGATTCTACCAGTAAATAAACAGCGTATTGCAGCCATTAAAATAAACAGAATTTCAGTATCATCCAGGGATTGTTACTCGCTGTTTTCTTACAGGTAAATTGGCTTCCGCACTAATCGTACCCTGAAAACCTCCAGTAAAATCAACTGTAATTTCATCTTCGGGGTGGGGAGATGGCTGTTCAATTTAAGTTCCGAAGCGCGGTGGAGTTTAATTCGGTGGGCGTTGAAGGACCTTTCATATCTGTACGCGATCTTAAGCGAAAGATTGCAGAGCACAAGAATTTGAGCAAATGCAAGGATTTCGATCTCCTCATTACCGATGCTCAGACCGGGGAAGGTATGCATGGTCTTTATTTTGAGTTAAATTTTTGATAGACGCGAGCACATAATATGACCGGGGGAAATTATGGGGGTTCGGGTAATTAGGGTTTTAAATCGATGACTCAATTAATGGTACTTGACTAAATCGTATTACAACTCATAAAAGAGTGTGATTACGAAAAAGATCCCGATTCACACTGTCCAATATCACATAGAATTTGAACAAATTATGGTATGTTCATTTTTTCTTCAGATTTTGGGCGAAGATGGGTTGTAATTTACTTAAAGATATTGGGCGGGTTTCAATTTTTGTTGGTTGTTCCCAAAATGGTGAATTTTGTTTTTAACTGTTAAAGGGAGAGTGAAGTAACGTGTCTGTTCAGATCAATTCCAATGTGGCTGATCCAGTTAATGAAATGCAGAGTATAACGACGAAAGCATCCCGATACCGACGAATACAAGCGTGATCATAAAAAGAGTTCCAGCTGCGCAACCCAAGTCAGCTGTTGTGTTGTAATTTCTCATACCTCGGATTTATTTCGATGTTATTATTTTTTGAAATATACTTCTTAAATTTGATTAATTATACCTGAAAGATAGAGCATATCGCATAGCAAAAAAATGGCGGTTGCCACCATAATGCAAAACCTGGGAAAAGTAAAAGATTTCACTGTATAGATCCACAGTAAATACATATAGATTTATCATCAATAACAATCTGCCACTGGCATCAAAACAATGCATATTAGAAATACCATAAAGTCTGAAATTAAATGCCTCGACGGGCAATTCAAAGAATCACATCATCAGAAGCATATTATAATTTTTTAGCCATAACATTTCTTTGGCTTACAATGAAATGCTGCTCCATCTCCACATTTTCTCATACATCTGTGTTAAAGTCGCACAACAGAGAGTTCATCAACAGGTCGGGGAGATCATCACTTGAACCAGAACAAGTACAAGGATCACCATGATAAACGTTGTGTTTCTCACACGTTTAAAATTGGCAACCAAGTTTGGTTGCCCCTCCAAAAGGAGAGATATTCTAGAAGTTAAGAGCATTTAGGCATGGCACATAGACAATCCTCAAAGAGTTAATGCATTGATGATAGACATTGCCATATAATCGATTTCCAATGTTGAAGTGCTCAAGCCTTATGTTCTACCCAATGTTTTTAAACTTGGACTTGGACTTCGACTTGGTCACCTATCAATAAGGACTTCGATTCGGATTTGGATTGACTCCGACTGATCTGATTTCAATGACTCGGTTCACTAAAAAATACATTAAATAATTAAATTTTAATGAAAAAAATTATTTTAAAGATTCCAAACCATTAGAGACAAAATATCCAAGTTTGCTCATCTATATACCACCATGTAAGGGTGTATATATCAAAATGGCACCAAGTGCAATACATATCAGCAACAAAATACATAATCAGTGAAGCTCTAAATGACCTCTAGAGTCCATACGACATGCTACAAGTACAAGCTACTCGTCTACTACATATCATTGATCAACATGATCAACCATCAAACTCATTGCCACTGCTAGAAATGGGATCATCTCAGAAGTATGTAGCCTTTGTGGAAATTATCTCAGAAGTCTGATTTTGGGTCTGTTCAAGCAGTAAACTACTTCAGAAACCAGCATGTTGATTTTAAGGGTATTATGCCAGCAGGTTATTTTATCTAACCAGCAATTGGCAGCATGTTTCTCGTATGAGATACCGCCCAGATCAGTTTTTACACAGGCAGATTCGAGGGTATTGTCATTAAGCAGTAAGATATGCGGGAAAGGACTGAGGATATTGTCACTAAGCAGTAAGGTATGTGGGAAAGGACTGTTGTAGGAGTCATTTTTAGTGAGTTTCCTGTAGGACAAAGTCAGTGACAGTCAATGATTACAGCTGTGAAGCGCTTATTTGAGGCAGGTCATAATTGATATCAGCAGCATACCCTTTATGGGCAGCACCTAGATTGAAGTTAGTGAGGATTTATGAGGGTTTAGATATTAGGCTTTTTGTTTTTTTAATTTAAAAAATTGATTTTTTAAACTCAGAATCCGCGCGGGTGGGGTCCTGTGCCTACTCGGCCAAATAGGTATGGACTCAGCCGAGTAGGGCCGGTTTGGTACTGAACTGGCCGAGTCATTCTTTGACTTGGCCGCTTTGGTATTGAACTGGCCAAGTCATTCTTTGACTTGGCCAGTTTGGTACCAAACCGACCACTGAACCGATTAGATAGCTGAGTCAAATCGGTCAACAATCAACTCGGCTGAGTTGACCAAGTTGATTTGACTCGGACCGATTTTAAAAACTATGGTTCTACCTTTGTTGAACCAACTAGATGAATATCCACAACAAACACTTCATCTGGATTTAGAATATATTGCACCACACACTGCTACACTTCAATCAAACCATGCACTTAATTAATTTAGGCAAACACAATCATCCTCAGTACTATTCATGAGGCTTCCCGAGTTAGGATATTGAGAATGACATGAAAAGACCAACATGAAAAGAACAGAGAGAGAAAGTAGAAATACATGCACGAGTCAAACTACATGCACTTACATGGATAAAATCATTTGTAGCAACAACAATACAACATGCCATCATTTTTATTTCAAGAAGTTATGTGTAGAGGATCACTGTGAATGACCAATCTCTACATCTTCCTCTCATCTCTATACAAGGGTAAACTCACTGTTAGGAAGTTGGGCAGTGACAACTATGAACACAACTCTTCCTTTGTCAAGATTTAATTATGCAATACAAAGACATCACTTCATAATTTCTCAAGTCAATATATCAATCCCTTTCTTATTACAATAAGACACTCTAATTTAGCCCCTTCTTATTACAATAAGACACTCTAATTTAGCCCCTTCTTATTACAATAAGACACTCTAATTTAGCCCAAGGGGTTAGTTCAATTAGTTGTCACCAATGTTGTTGGGTATTGTTGATTTTTCATATGAGATGAGATATAATCGATTGATTTATTATTACAATGATGAGTGTTCCATATATAGAACATATGGTGACCATCCATGAAAGGATGCGTCCCTTGGATAATAAATAACTACTTATTTATTATATATATTTATACCTTGTATTATATATATATATATATATATATATATATATATATATATATATATATATATATATATGGAAGAATGTCTTCCCGATGTTGTCCAAACATCAACATCCTTGCCGACAGGTGCTTGGTTCAAATCCCCTTGGGTGAGGTGAACTAGTCTATGTCGACGGGTTTACTAGGGATGCCATCCACGAATGTGGAGAAACATCCCTTGGTTTTCCCCACAAGGTTTTCCTTGGATAAAAATAAGAGACTCTAATGGATAAATACAACTTTACCGCTAACATCTACTCCCTCCCCTTCCAAATAAAGATAAGTTAAAAAGAATGTACATCTTCATTAGAGGGAATACAAGTAGAAGCAAGAACATCGATTACTTGTGCAAGTGCATTTGGAGTAATAAATGTTGGTCTAATGATAGCATGATTTTTGTTTTTTTGGTGGACAACATTGTCTAGGTGTGACCAAGAGAGCTGGAGGATGATGAGGAGCAAGTCACACTACTCAGACTTGACAATGAATCGACAAACCCACCTATGAGAGTCAACTCGACAATTTGGGAAAACTCAATGGAAAACTCGACTATAACCCATCATATAAAAAACACATAAAATATGTTGATGTTTTTGTAGCAGCGGGAGGTATTTCCTCTTCGACAACTTTTCTTAGAGAGGAAGATTCCAGAAGTCAAAAGAAGACCATTGAACAGTTGAAGTACACCTCCGAAGAGAAGTCGGCCCACAGAAAAATAATAAAGTGGAAATAGAATTGTCCGGAAGAGAAGTCGGCCCACAGCAAAATAATAAAGTGGAAATAGAATTTCCACAAAGAGAAGTCGGCCCACAGGAAAATAATAAAGTGGAAATAGAATTTCCAGGAAGAGAAGTCGACCCACAGGAAAATAATAAAGTGGAAATAGAATTTCCAGGAAGAGAAGTTGGCCTCGGTAAAGTGACTGAACTAGTATAAATAAAGGCGACGCTTTTGCTCATTTAACACACTCAACTTATTATCTCAGCAAGGAAAAGGAGACGCAAGTCTGAGAAAACCCTAGGAGACGCTGCAACTGGGGTTCTTGGTGGTTTCTCTTGTGTGCTACCTCTAGAAGAGTGTGCTAGGATTGTGAGGTGACTTAGTTGTCTACCCTTTTGCTAGGGTTTGACAAGAAGAATAGATAAGTACTTGTTATCAGGGTTTCTTCATTGTTGGTTTTGCTCTTGTGAAAAGAGCTTTTTCATGGTTGTATTGTATTATCATAAATATTCTCTCTAAGAAAAGTTGGCTGGGTTTTTCCCTGAGTTTGGGGTTTTCCCAGGATAAATCTTTGTGTCTTCTTGTGCTTGTTTATCTGCTTCTAGATCCTGCTTGTATTTTTAGTATATGGTTGTTGAATGTTAAAAGAAGATCAAAATACTATGGTAAATCTATTGCTACTGAAAATTTAAGAAAATCTAACTTGATATATGTTGGATTTTTCTTATTTACAGAGCTTTAGTGTTACTAGTGTTCTTTTACTTCGTTATCATAACATATATATCATGTACTGAGCAGTAGCAACATAAACAAGAGACAGAAAAGAACACAAGAGATTTATCTTGGTAAAACCCCAAATGGGGGAAAAACCTAACAACCTTTTTTAGATAGATTTCGTTCACAAAGCAAGTCCAATCAGATAAACCCTAACACAAGTGCCAACTTAACCATAAATACCACCCTAGCTACAACAAAAACACCATACAAAGGTAGCACACCTCCTCAAGGAATAGCGCACAAGAGAGAGATACCAAAAGACTCATCAATAATAAACTGTGCAGTTGTAGCTACTGTGTCACCTCTTCCAAACTTGCGCCTTGCTTCTGTGTAGTTGGGAGTGTGTGAGTGAGTGAACAAATGAGCCAAGACGTCTTCTATTTATAGTCTTCCTGGCCACTAGACTGGGCCGACTTTTTCTCTGGACATGTGTCTTTTCATTATTACTTTATTCTTCTGGGCCGACTTCTTTTCTAGGGTATTTCAATATTTGTTTAATGGATCTCTTGCTTCCGGAATATTCTCCGCATCTAAGAAAGGTCATCTAGGAGGGAAAGATCCTCCCACAGCTACCAAAACATCAACACTCCCTCTTAGCTAGGGAGGCATCTTTCACGATGTCTTCATCTGGTAGTCCACTGACTACTTTGCAATCTGCTAGCAAGCACACAGCTGCTACAATGCCTTTGGTATCTCGAATCATTGAGCACAGTCTCTGCGATCAAACAGTAGCACACACAGCTACATCCAAACGATCTGGTAATCGCCATGACAATCAACTAGTAGCACACAACTACTACAATGTCATCTAATAGATCACAACTGCTGCCAAGTAGTACACAATTTTTGTTTGGTCACACACAGTCACTGCTAGTGGAACACATCCACTGTAGTAGCACACAACTACTGTTCGGAGTCACACAGCCTCCGCCAGTGGAACACATCCACCGAAGTAGCACATAGCTACTATCCGGAGTCACATAGCCTCCGTCAGTGGAACACATCTACCATAGTAGCAAATGACTACTGTCCAGAGACACACAATCTTCGCCAGTGGTACACAACCACCGAAGTAGCACACAACTACTGTCTGGAGTGACACAGCCTCCGCTAGTGGAACACATCCACTGTAGTAGCACACAACTACTGTCCAGAGACACACAGTGTCTGCCAATGGTACACAACCACCGAAGTAGCACACAACTACTGTTTTGAGTCACACCTTCTCCACCATAGTCTTACGACTATGTGTGTGATGTTTCTTCTCTCAGCAGGTACAACATTGCATTGCCCTCTCAGTGACCTCACGTGACTGATCCAGGGAACCCTTGGCCAGAGGGGTTACCGGCATGAGAAGAAACAACACATCTCCCTCTCAACGGGGGTGGACATTCGACAACACTCCAAGCTTGTCCCTGAAGTACTCATACTTCACTCTTGACAAGGGATTGGTGAGGATGTCCGCTATCTGCTCGTCTGTGGATATGTACTGGAGCTCCATAACTCCTCTCTGCACCATGTCTCGTATGTAATGATATTTGATCTCTATATGCTTAGACCTGTCATGGAATACATGGTTCTCGGTAAGCTTTACGCAACTTTGATTGTCACAATGTCTCAAAGTTGGCTCCAATTCTAGATCAAATATCCCAGCTAGCAACTTTCAGAGCCACACTGCTTCACAGCTTGCCACGCTTGCTGCGATATACTCTGCTTCTGATGTACTGAGTGCCATTGATGTCTGCTTCCTGCTCAACCATGAGATCATGCCTGATCCTAGACTGAAACAACATCTAGAAGTACTCTTTCGATCTACTGCACTCCTTGCCCAGTCAGAATCTGTATATCCCTGCAGCTTCACATCTCCACCTGAGACATATCTCAATCCATATCCAACCGTACCATGAAGGTAGCTCAACATATGCTTTGCTGCCATCCAATGCACTTGTCTAGGTTCAACCATGTGTTGACTCAAGGTGTTCACTGCAAAGCATATGTCTGGCCTGGTGTTAACCAGGTACATCAAGGATCCAATCAACTGTCTGTACATCGTGGGATTCACCAAATCTGAAGATTTGTCACTCAAAAGCTTCAAATTTATCATTATAGGTGTGGTCATGGACTTGCAGTCCATCATCCCGAATTTCTTCAGGATCTCAATAGTATATTTTCCTTTTGGTTAAGGAAAATCTCATCTGAACTTTGCCATACCTCCAATGCCAAAAAATAATGCAACAGACCTAGATCCTTAATCTCAAACTCTGAAGTGAGCTCCCTCTCATCTCCTGTCAGAAACAAGTCATCCACATGTAGGATCAATGGGCAACCATCAAATAACTGTCTAATCTGGCATATCATGCCCTGGGTTCCTACTTGGGCCCGTACAAAGCCTTTTTCAATTTGCAAACATGAGACTCCTTCTAATGTATCTTGTGGTTGCTCTATGTACACTTCTTCTGGCTACCGGAGCAAGTGTCTTGTCATTATCTTCTCCCTCTTGCTAGGAGAATCCTCAGGCCACAAATCAAGCTTTGTACATCTCTATGCTGCCATCTGCAGCATGCTTGATCTTGTAGATCAACTTGGAAGCCACTATTGTCTTCCCTTCTCGTCTCAGAACCACTTCTCACACATCATTCTTCATGATGGACTGATACTCCTCCATCATGACATCCTTGCATTCCTGCTTCTTAGCAGCTTCTTCAATGGTGGAAGGCTCTGAATCAATGATGCTGCTCATCAGTGCCACATAGCTGGAAAACATGTGTGGTTTCTGGAATCGAGGCAAAATCTATATCCCAGTCCTTCTGACTGGCTGCCTCCTTTGTCACTGCAACAAGGTCTATCGAGACAAGGGAATCCTCCTAGGAGATCTCACATCTCCTAGAAGCTTTTGAAGCTTCAATCTAGCCTCCTCAACTCATGGCACCTGTTTGTCAGTCCTGGAAGACGTCTCTATCTCCTATTTGAATCCGAGAAGGAATACTTTCTGAATGAAAGTCTCTAAGCCATTGACTCTCTCTGAGATCAGGTTCACTCTGAATTTGCATGCTGCCTTTGAAGCTTGACTCCCTCTGAGTCTATACGATCTCTGGAGCCACCTGCTTCCATTGCATCTGTTGACTTCTTCTAAAGTCTGATCTCCTATGGACTGTGCTGGGAGGTTGCTCCTCCCTATTGGATCCTAAGGGTTGACTCCCTCTGAAATCCAACTCCTTTTGAGCTGGTACTTGGTGGGGCCACCTGCCTCACCATTGGTGGATTCATCTGCTTCTCTTCATAGAATGGCTTATTAATGCCATGTATCTGTATGAGAACATGCTTGTTTACTACATCGTTTCTAGGTAGGCCCTTTTGGCACTACTGACTCTTCCTGATGATCTGAAGAGTGGTCAAATTAACTGTACGATCATCCTTGGAGCCTCTGCTCCTTACAGTCAATCTCCATAAGAGATACTCTTCTTCGTCTTCTACTTCACATGGGTGTGTATTCTCGTGCACACAGTTCTATGTCTCGGCTAGAGACAATTCTAAATCGTTGCCTCCTGCAACCGTCATCATAGCTCCTTCTTAGAGCTATCACCTATGACATGCTTGGAACAAGAGATAAGAGCAACATTTCCATGGTAACCTCCATGGAATGGTTAGTAATCAAGAATATCTACTAGAGGAGATCAATTTCTTCTTGCAGACAAGTATATCATTAATAATGAACAACGAGCATTTTCTTAATGGTAATCGTACCGACAATATTCAGGTGTACCTAAACATTTGATAGCAATAACAAATAATGAAGCTGTAAAGACTGCTATCCTAGGTACAATACTTACTTAAGCAACAACAATATAAAACATCAAACCTGATATGCAAACCTGGAGTCTGGCGTTGTTGTCCTGCTTGAGTTTCCTTCTATCGTTCATATGCATGGAAACACCATTGTCTAAAAGACAAATTCTTCATCCTTTGATGCCTTTGAGTGCTCTTCGACATCTGCTGCATGTGCATGGTGTTCCTTCTTCTCCTTTTCATTTCTATCTAGACATTGAAAGGCATAATGTCCCAGCTTCTGGCAACTGTAGCATCTGACCTTTGACGCATCCTTCTTGTAACGAGGTCTCTTAGACTTCTTCGGGCTGCCTTCTTCCCTTTTCTTTCTCTTCTTCACTTGGGTAGCAAGTGCTTGATTTTCTTCCTCATTAGTCTTTTGTGTCTTGGATATCAGCCTGGATTCCTCTTGAGTGCAGTTTGACCATAAGTTGTCAAACTTGGGCAATCTCCTTCTTGCGCAAATTCGTTGGACAAATGGGTCCCATGAGGGAGGGAATCCATTGAGTGTGGTGGTCACAAGTTCAACGTCTTCTACTGGATCTCCAATAGCTGCTAATTGATCCTTGATCTGTGAGATCCTTGGAAAGAAGTTGGCTATCGTCTCTGACTTGTTCATAGTCACATTTTTGAGTTGATGTCACAGGGTAAGCTTCCGACTGGTGTTCTTGCTTTCATAGAGTCTGGTTAGGGCATCAAACATCTCCTTTCCAATCTTTAGTTTTGATACATTGGGTATCAGGTGATCCTTGATTGAGTCTGTCAAGATCCTCTTGGCCTTGACCTCATTCTTCTTGAAATTTGCCTTTGCTTCTTCGTCTTCGGGTTCTGGAAGCATCTTCTTGACGTGATCCAATAATTCATTCTCTTCTAGAATGAGTTATATTCTATGCTTCCAGGATCTGAAGTTATCTTCTCCATCCAATCTTTCCTCAACTCTCATACTAGTTGACATTTTCGGCGGTAGAAACCCTAGCACTGAAAAACCTCGATTTTTCAAACTTCACCAAACTGCACACTGAGGTTTCAGGGGGTGAGCTAGGTTAGGGTGCACTGCTCTGTGAAGGAATTATTCCCAACATCCTTGGGATAGTGCTCAACGAGCTTGAGAAAGTATTGCAGCTGTAAGGTTCTGCAAGGTGCCGCTATAGCGATCTTCCTTCCAATGGTCAAACTATTCTGAAGGTAACTAGCTCTGATACCATGTTGGATTTGCCTTATTTACAGAGCTTTAGTGTTACTAGTGTTATTTTACTTCGTTACCATTAACATATATATCATGTACTAAGCAGTAGCAACATAAACAAGAGACAGAAAAGAACACAAGAGATTTATCTTGGGAAAACCCCAAATGGGGGAAAAACCCATCACCTTTCTTAGATAAATTCCGTTCACAAAGCAAGTCCAATCAGATAAACCCTAGCACAAGTGCTAGCTTAACCAGAAATACCACCCCAGCTGTAGCAACAACACCATACAAAGGTAGCGCACCTCCTCAAGGAGTAGCGTACAAGAGAGAGATACCAAAAGATTGAGCAATAATAAACTGTGCAGCTGAAGCTACTACGTCACCTCTTCCAAACTTGCGCCTTGCTTCTGTGTAGCTGGGAGAGTGTGAAGGAGTGAACAAATGAGCCAAGACGTCTTCTATTTATAGTCTACCTGGCCATTAGACTAGGCCGGCTTCTTCTTTGGACATGCGTCTTTTCATTATTACTTTATTCTTCTAGGCCGACTTCTCTTCTAGGGTATTTCAATATCTGTTTAATGGATCTCTTGCTTCCGGAATCTTCTCTGCATCTAAGAAAGGTCATCTAGGAGGGAAAGATCCTCCCGCAACTACTAAAACATCAACAATATCAGAGCATATTACCTTCAGAATAGTATAATAATTGGAAGGAAGATCGTGAGCAAAACTGGAAGGTCACATTGTGGAGATTTGCCGCTGCATAGTTCTTTTGTCAAGCTCGTTGAGCAATTTATTGGAGGACGTTTAGATTAATTTTGCCATAGTTCAACTCACCCTAGCCCAACACATCTCCTGGTGGTTTCAGATTACAACTTGGTGAAAGCTGAAATTTCTCATTACAGTTGCAGTTGCAGTTGCGAGTTACAGTTGCAGTTGCCAGTTACAGTTACAGTTGCAGTTGCAGTTTCCAGTTACAGTTGCAGTTGTCAGTTACAGTTGCAGTTACAGTTACAGTTGCAGTTGCAGTTACAACTGCAGTTGCCAATCGCCAGTTGCAGTTGCAGTTGCTAGTTGCGCAAACCTTGAGATTAGAAGACAAGCTGGATGGTGCTACAAATTTCAGAAGTACGCACTTGTATATAAGTTATATCATGAGGGTGTTTGCAAGAGATGTACACTTGGCAAAAGGACATTTGTTCAAGCAATGACAGTAGATCTAAAGGGATCATAGATCTAGTGCACTCAGAGGAAGCTCAAGAGTTGGAAGTAGTAGTGATGATGTCTCCTACTGTATATGACAACTCAAAATCAAATGGAACAACAACAACAAGACTCCAGGTTTGCATATCAGGTTTGATATTTCATATTGTTGCATTTTAGGCAAATGCTGTAACTAGGACAACAGTCTTTAGAGTTCTATTACCGTCGAGTACTTTTGCTATCAAATGTTTAGTGACACTTGAGTATTGTTGGTACAATGATCATTATGTAAATGCTCATTATCTAGTACTAATGATGCACTTATTTACAAGATGAAATTGATCTCTTCTAGGAGATGGTCTTGGTTGTTGTCTCTGTCCTAGGCAGGTTACCTTGTAAATTCCATGGAGGCTACCATGGAGATGTTATTGTTTTGTTCTGGGCAGGTTACCATGGAGAAATAACTGGTCACAACATTTGAAAAGCGTTGTTCGTGCTTCTTATTCTTGTTCCAGGTAGGTCACGGGTGATAGCTCCGAGAAAGAGCTATAGTGACGGTTGTACTTGTTCTTGTTCTTGTTCTTGTTCCGAGCAGGTCACAGAGGATAGCATTGAGAGGGATCTATAGTAACGGTTGTTGGAGGAAACATATTAGATGGTCTTTGGTTTGAGACATGGAGTAGACTCTCCAGACATGGGGTTGTATACATGACAATGTACATCCGTATACCGAAGGCGAAAAGGACGAAGTTAGAACCTTCTGGAAAGAAGGATATTTTTGTGGGATACAAAGTGTTCCACACAGAGAGTGATCGTGAGGAGCAGAAGGCTTCATATGATGACCGTACAGTTTTGTTGTTCACTCTTTAGATCATCGGGAAGAGTCAGTAGAGCTAGAAGGGCTAGTGGATCTACCCAGAGACGTGGCAGTGACTAAGTAGAGGCCAACATGGCTTCGTGATACTTTGCACGATGCAGTGAAACATGCAGTTCTTCGTGATACTCAGAGTTTCTCGAGTTACATAGAGTAATGGTTATGAGGAGGAGCAAGTGGCTCCACTAGTGGTGAGGCAGATGGCCCCACCAAGTACTGGCTCAGAGGGAGCTAGAGTTCAGAGAGAGTCAACCCTCAAGATTCAGTAGGGAGGAGCAACCCCCCAGGATAGTTCATAGGAGATCAGACTTCAGAGGAAGTCAGTAGATGCAGAGGGAGCAGATGGCTCCAAAGATTGTACAAACTCAGAGGGAGTCAAGTTCCATAGAGAGCAAGAGACCACAAAAGTTTTCCAGCTATGTGGCGCTAATGAGTAAGATCATTGATTCAAAACCTTTCACTTATGAGGAAGATGCAAAGAAACAAGTGTGGAAGGATGCTATGATGGAAGAGTACCAATTCAGAATGATGTGTGGGAAGTGGTTCTGAGATCAGAAGGGAAGTCAGTGGCGACTTCCAAGTGGATCTACAAGATCAAGCATGCTGCAAATGGCAGCATAGAGAAGTACAAAGCTAGATTTGTGGCTAGAGGATTCTCCTGGAAAGAGGGAGAAGATTATGACAAGACATTTGCTCCAGTAGCTAGGTGCATTTCTATTAGATCTATTGCTTATGTTATGGGTTGGAAATTACACTAGATGAATGTAAAGACTATGAATGTAAAGACTGCTTTCTTGAATGGTGTAATTGAAGAAGTGTACATAGAGCAACCACAAGGTTTTGTGATCCATGGGAAGGAGTCCCATGTTTGTAAATTGAAGAAAGCTTTGTACGGGCTTAAACAGGCACCCAGGGCATGGTATGCCAGAATAGTCAGTTAGTTGATGAGCTTGGGGTTTACCAAGAGCAATGCAGATCCCAACCTTCACTGCAAGGTTGAAGATGGTTGCCCGTTGATATTGGTACTATATGTGGATGACATGTTTCTTATAGGGGATGAGAAGCTCATAGACCTGTTTCAGAGTTCGAAATGAAGGATCTAGGTTTGATGCACTATTTCTTGGGATTAGAGGTGTGGAAGAGACCAGATGAGATCTTCCTTAGCCAAGGAAAGTACATAGTTGAGATCCTGTAGAGATTCGGGATGATGGCTTGCAAGTCCATGACCACACCTATGGTTATGACTCTGAAGCTCTTGAGTGATTCTTCTTTAGATTTGGTTGATCCCACGATGCACAGACAGTTGATCGGATCCTTGATGTACCTGGTTAACACTAGGTCGAATATATGCCTTGCAGTGAACACATGAGTCAGTACATGGTTGAGCCTAGACATGTACATTTGGTAGAAACAAAGCATGTATTGAGGTACCTGCATGGTACGGTTGGATATGGACTTAGATATGTCTCGGACGGTGAAGTAAAACTGCAAGGTTATATAGACTCTGACTGGGCGAGGAGTGTAGTGGACTGGAAAAGCACATCAGGATGTTGCTTCAGTTTGGGATCAGGTATGATCTCATGGTTGAGCAGAAAACAATCATCAGTGGCACTCAGTACAACAGAGGCAGAATATATAGCAGCCAGTGTTCCAAGCAGTGAAGCAGTGTGGCTTCGGAAGTTGCTTGCATGGTTATTTGATCTAGAGTTGGAGCCAACTTTGATATATTGTGATAATCAAAGTTGTGTGAAGCTTTTAGAGAATCCAGTCTTTCACGACAAGTCAAAGCATATAGAGATCAAATGCCATTTCATCTAAGACATGGTGCAGAAAGGAGCAGTTGAACTCCGATACATATCCATAGATGAGCAGATAGCAGACATTCTCACCAAGCCTCTCTCTAGAGTGAAGTACGAGTACTTCAGAGACAAACTTGGCGTGATGCAGAATGTCCACCCTCGTTGAGAGGGAGTTGTGATGTTTCTTCTACAACGGGCAGATACTCTCCCTTTGGCCAAGGGATTCCCAAATCAGTCATGTGAAGTGACTGAGGGAGTGATGAGTAGCCTGGTACAAGTCTTGCCTACGCCATGTGAAGTGGCTAGGTGTGATTGGGACCATGGCGTAGCCTTGCCTAAGCCATGTGAAGTGGCTAGGTGTGAATGAGACTATGGTGGTAGTCTTGCCCATACCATGTGAAGTGGATGGGTGTGATTGGGACTACTAGAAGAGAAGAAACATCATAGATACTTGTAGCGTAGTCTTGAGACTATGGTGGTAGTCTTGCCTATGCCATGTGAAATGGACGGGTGTGATTGGAACTACTAGAGGAGAACATCAGGGAAGAATACCTCCCTTGCTAAGTTGGGAGTGTTGATGTTTTTGTAGCAACATGAGGTATTTCCTCTTGGACAACTTTTCTTAGAGAGGAAGATTCCAAGAAGTCAAAAGAAGACCATTGAACAGTTGAAGTACACCTTGGAAGAGAATGGCCCACAGGAAAATAATAAAGTGGAAATAGAATTTCTAGGAAGAGAAGTCGGCCCACAGGAAAATAATAAAGTGGAAATAGAATTTCCAAGAAGAGAAGTCGGCCCCGGTAAAGTGATTGAATTAGTATAAATAAAGGTGACGCCTTGCTCATTTAACACACTCAACTCATCATCTCAGCAAGGAAAAGGAGGTGTAAGTCTGAGGCAACCCTAGGAGACGCTGCAACTGGGGTTCTTGGTGGTTTCTCTTGTGCGCTACCTCTAGAAGAGTTGCGCTCGGGTTGTGAGGTGACTCAGTTGTCTACCCTTGTTAGGGTTTGACAAGAAGAAGAGACAAGTACTTGTTATCAGGGTTTCTTCATTGTTGGTTTTGCTCTCGTGAAAAGAGCTTGTTCATGGTTGTATAGTATTATCAAAAATATTCTCTCTAAGAAAAGTTGGTTGGGTTTTTCCCCGAGTTTGGGGTTTTCCCAGGATAAATCTTTGTGTCTTCTTGTGCTTGTCTATCTGCTTCTAGATCCTGCTTGTATTTTCAGTATATAGTTGTTGAATGTTAAAAGAAGATCAAAATACTTTGGTAAATCTATTGCTACTGAAAATTAAAGAAAATCTAACAAAATTTTTAAAATTTCAAATGAAAAAATCAGGGATTGTCCTTTTTATGACAAATCCGTAAAATTAGATTGTACAACATAGACATAAGATCATGTAATTACTAAAATAACTTGTTTTCATAATAGACATAAACACTGAATAATGAAATTATCATTTTAAATAGTTTAAAGGCTCCAAATTTTAGAATTTATACAACAAATAATTTAAATTCCAATGCACAAAGTCCAAATACTATGGACGATGGACATTGGCATAATTTGTTAAATGATGAAATTATTATTGAGAAAACCCTGAGGCCACGAATACAAAGGCATTGCCCCTGCCCTTGACATAGAGTTTGTTCAACTAATTGAGGTCCACATTTTAGAGAGCTATGTCCTCTATGTTCATGATCCAATTTGATGTTGGATCAATCTTGTCTAACTCAATGACATCATCACTCCTGCTTTCTTCTAATTTTCTCTTCAGAAACTTAAGGTTGTAGTCCATGGACACTGAGCCGGTTTTGGGCAAGCATATTGCACTTCTTAGAGTGAATGTGCTAGAATTTACTCCAATTATTCTTTTGTTCAACGACACTATAGGTTTGTTTGAACAGTTCTTGTAATTGGCCATCAACATTACTCCAAAGACCCCGTCAACATTTCTTGTAGTTGGCCATGGATGGCATCTTGGTATGGCCCAGTGTTAGTAGGTGCCCAAAATGAAGCAGGGGTGTGGAGTGGTCTTCCCATAAAAATCTTTGGAGCAAAGCAGTCTTGAGAGTGTTTCATACACATATATTAATATATATTATAGTGCATAATACATATATAATAAAAAAGGTTAGAATGCTAAATTAGTTGCAAAAACAGATATTTTAGTGCTATTAATACTAATAGTGAGGTGTATTTTTAAAAGTGGAGTCACCTTTACATTATGATTGACATGCTTTATTTTTTTTCCAATGAAAATCTCACAAGGAAACCAAAGGATGTTTCCCCATATTCATGAATGGCATCCCTAGTAAATCCGTTGGCATACACTAGTGTGCCTCATGTAGTGGATTTGAATTGGGCATGTGCTAGCATGGAACTAGCCAAATGCCCAACAACATTGGCAACAACCGGTCAAGCTAACCCATGGGCTTTAAAATTGAAGGACATGGGGGCAGGCTTTGATCCACGTATGTGTGCACAAGTCATGAGATCATTTAATAAAGTCCCTTTGGGTCCAACCACACATTTGATCACTACCTCAAGGTGACCCTATGGCTCCAAGGAAAGCCCAAATGGGTATTCAATCTTGCCCAATGGTGAAAAGCTCCTTGCTCCTCATCATTGGTTCTGACCCCTTTGGGCAACATTGACATGTTTTATTCATGAGTTAGGTAGCTGGTTTATTGAACATTTATAACCACTAACACTACTAATATTAAGTTATATCATTATGATCTGTATTAAACACCAACATAATGTATTGGCACTTGGTTTGGTCCTAGATAGCAAAAAGGTCTATATGCAGTTCCTTGCTCATGTGGTAAGGTATATAGAGGAGAGACAGGTTGCTCAGTCCAGATCCATCTAAAAGAACATTCTGCTGACATAGCCACTGACCGCCTAGCTAAATCAGCTTTGGCCGGACACTCTCGCAACACTACTCATCAAATCTGCATAGGCTAAACTAATTGCCAGAGAAGAGCACTACAACAAGAGAAGAATGAGGGAAGCTCTGGAAATTGAAAAAAGAAATAACAACAAGAGAAGAATGAGGGAAGCTCCGGAGATTGAAAAAAGAAATAACGCATTGAACAGAGATGATGAAATGAAACTTAGCAACACATGAAGGTCTGTTATAAACCAAGTCGGTTTAGATTAGAAATCCTCCCGCCTGGTTTATGTATTTTCGTTGGTAGAAATTGGTGTTTTTTGAGCATGGTGAGCTGACCTCACCTTCCAACAAATCAGCAGACAATTTCTGACATAGCTCTCATATTTATATATCTTTGAAACTGCAATATATCCTTGTGCCAATCGTTGCATTTAGACCCCCTGGTGATGGACTCATATTAAACCAGTCTGAAATGTTGGTTTCAAAAGAGAGACACAGGTTCCCTTCTATTTTAAAACTAGGTTGGGTCATCTAGTCATTAATTTTGACCATTATTACATGAACTTATTTTCATGGGATTATTCTCATAACATCCATTTTGGGAATGAGAATGGTGTAACACTTAAGAGAACGCTATTTTTGGTCTCTGTAAAATTGATGTCATTGGATACGAAAGGCTAGTAATATCAAAGTTCAAAAATCAAATTTTTATAAAGGTAGACTATGTCACATCATTTAATCGTTTTCAAAGCTTGAAAGCATTGAATGAAGAGAAATTATAGGTTCAAGTTGAAGATCAAAGACATATGTGTTAGTTTAGCTGTTGCTTTGAGATGTTTTCTTTAAGCAGAGAGCTCACTCAGTAGATCTGTACAGCAGTAGTGATGACAGTGAAATGAGGGTTCAGGAGTATAGACACAGTAATAAGGTGCGACAACATTTACAGATAACAGCTCGTGTGTGAGGCACATGCATGTGCCACCTTTAGCTTTTGCTATCTTTAGAGGTGCTTTTCCAGTTTAGGAAGACACTGCTTTTCATAATTAGAAATTAGAATGTCTTTCAGTTCTAGTTTAGGTGCTATCTTTATCTTTAGGAGTTGTTCTAAATTTAGGAGTAGTGCATGAATTAGGGAGATTCCAGATTTAGCCTAGACACTCAAACCGTAGAGAAATCACGAGAAAGGACAAAGAGGGTGCTCAGTTAATACACCCTCCTTGTACTCATAAATCATAAATCTTCAGCATTCCACTCTGCAGCTGTACCCCATCCTTGGACTGTTTGTCCACCGCCATGTTATGCTCACGATAAACATGCTTGTAAGAAACAAAAGCGAGGCACTCCCTCCAGGATTGAACCTGATCCATCAGTGACTAAAAGCTTATGGAATGGCACATTGCCAATCTTCCAATAAATTATTAGCTTTGAATCCTCCATCACCTGAAGACTGTCAAAACCTTTTTCAACTGTCAATCTAAGAAGAGTACCCAGGGCATATAACTCTGCCCAATAATTTGTGCCAGATCCCAGTCCTAAAGAAAACATGAAGTAATGAAACGAGGACAAATATAAAGCACCTCCTGCTCCACAGGGACAAGGGTTACCTTGTGGTGCACCATCGAAAAAGTCCCAGGCTTTCGACTCATCTATTTCCAGGTTCCTAATCTGTGTGCATGGTTTAGGTTTATCAATCTCCCTTACACTCTCCAATCCATATCTGTTCCTGTAGAAAGCCTGCATGGGAGTAATGATAGTATCTTTGGATATCATTTCATGCTGGGCCTTCCACATCATCCAGCTTACTAGAACAGTTAAGCTTTTATGTTCCTTTGCAGAGCCATCTACCGACCAGCCTCTGAAGGCTTGATCCAATGAGGAACCATCCCATTTTCGTTTTCCCCCTAACAAAGATCTTACTGCATCCCATACTTCCAATGCAAAGGGACAACTTACAAATAAATTATGGATATTTTCTCCAGTTTCTTGACACATATGGCATATTCCTTCTCCATGCTATGACCTCTTTTGGAAGGTATCCTGAGTTATTGCCTTTCCTGAGAGGGCCATCCAAAATTAGAGGTTTTTGAGTTGTCCTTTTAGTTTCCATACTGTAGTCCACCAGGCACTCAGGAGCTGGATGAAGGTTTTCAACAAACAATGATGCATATCCTAATTTTACAGTATATGATCCATCTACAGTGCTCTTTGACCAAATCATCTTTTTCTTGTCCAATCTGAGCTTAATGTTTCCAATTTGCAACTGCTGACTGTAAGAATTCCATTCATCGATCCATCTACAGGGCTCCTTGACCAAACCGTCTTGTTCTCGTCCAATCTGAGCTTAATGTTGCCAAACCGCAACTGCTGAATGTAAGAATTCCATTCATCTGCCTGCTGATCGTCAAGTCCCAGATCCACCACTTATCCACCCTTCTTTCTAGAAAGCAATTCTAATTGGGGAGGAGACATCCTTTAGAAAAAGTAAATTTTGATCTTGTAGAGAGAGCATTAGGTCTTCAAAAAGTTCAGAACTCCCACTACAGCCAATCCAAGGGTCCCTGCCCAGTATAACATTACTACCATCATTCACCTTACAGGCTAACCATGATCCCAGAATGGGGAAGGACAATGTCAAAGCTTTCCAAATGACTGATGCATTCTGATATATTTGTTAGTACTTCTAATTCATTCTTCAAATGACAGTGGTTCAATACATTTTTGCCTATGATTTGTTGCCACAATCTATCACCATTAATTGCCCTCCAGAGACTTTTTGCAACTAAAGACTTTCCAAAAATTTGTGGAAATGCTCCAAAGCTCCATTGCCCACTATCGTGTGCCAATGAAAATCCCTGCATACTGTCGCACACCATTGTGTCCCCCTGTACCATCTGGTGTCTTGTGCACGCTACTGAACCCAACACTCTGCTGATGATCGCTGTATCTGTATCCTAGAGTGTGTCCATGCCGGTCATGTACCTGTCCACCCAATCCATGGACACATACACTTCCTCATGGGCTGGTGGGTCTATTGCAAGGGAGCTCCATTTTAATCCCAGATCCCTCCAATAGCTCCCTTTTAATCCCAGAAGCCTAGTAGAGATCATCATACTTGCGGGAGTCAAACTCTTTTCCATTGTCTGTTCTGAAAACAATCAAGATTCTCAACAAGATTCTTAAAATCTTGAAACTTATTGAAAGATTCATCTTTAGTTTTCAGAAAATAAATCCAGGTTTTACTAGAACAATCATCAATAAAAATGACATAATAAAGACAACCATTCATGGATGGAGCAGTCATAGGTCCACAAAGATCAGAATGAATAAGGTCTAAGATACTATTAGTTTTTCTATTATTGTGAGGGTAAGCTTTCTTTGTATTTTTACCAAGAGCACAGCCTCTACAAATACTATCATGCTCAAAAGAAAAAAATGGCATACCTACTACCATCTTTTGCAAACCTGGGAGAGCATTATAGTTGAGATGTTCAAACCTTCTGTGCCATAGTTCGCAGGGGTTGATCATCTCATTAGCTAATGCCTGAATAACCTGACCGGTGACTTTGTAAAGTCCACCTTCTTGAGTTCCGATTGTCATGGCTGAGCTCATACTTTCATTTGAGGGCCACATAAGAGCCTTTCCTTTGGAGAAGGCTACTGTGTACCCTTTACTTTCTAGAACTGTAACTGAGATAAGATTTTTCTTTAATCTAGGAACATAAAGAATTTCTTCAATATGAAATATATTACCTGACTGAAGCTGAAAAGATGCTGATCCAATTCCTTTGATGGCATAAGTGCCATCATCACCCAATTCTACCTTCTCATTGAACTTCTTATCTCGGTAGTTCACAAGGTTCTGTTTGAAGCTTGTCATGTGCTTGGAGGCCCCGCTGTCTACTAACCAAATTTCTTCTGATTTGGTGATAGCACCGGAGAGAGTTGAAACAAGATAATTTTCTCTCCGCTATTCTTGTTCTTTAGTAACAATGCTGGTTCTCTTTCTTTGAGGCTCTTCTTCCTCAGTTGCAACTGAAGCATGGAACCTACCTTTTCGTTTCTGCTGTGAAGGAGGGTTCCTGCAGTGTTTTGCATAATGACCTAGATTGTTACAGTGAAAGCATCTTACTTTAGATAAAATGAGAGTGCTTACCTTGAGGTTTCTTACCTTTGCCTTTTTGTTGAGGAAACCCCTTCCATTTCTTGGCTTTGGATGAAAGAGCATGGTCTTTCACTGTTGAGGGTTCATTTCTGCTTTTAGTCTGCCCTCTTCTTCCAAGCAATCATGTCATAATCTCTCAAAGTTGGGTTGAACTTCTCTTCCATTTACTGATGAGAGAAATGTCTCCCATGGTTCAGGAAGACCATCTACTGTTGTTTGTACAAGGTCATCATCGTCCACTGCAACTCCAATTGCTGCAAGCCGATCTCTTGTTTGAGCAATTTTGGAAAAGAAGGTAGAGATGGTTTCATCCTTTCCCATTTTTAATGTACGTAGTTGTTTCTTCAAGGTCCTTTTCTGAGTTGGGGCCTTCTTTTCATACAAATTTGCTAGGGCATCAAAGCATTCCTTTGTTGTCCTTTGATGAACAATAAGAGGCATCATGCTGTCTTTAACTGAGTCAAAAATGACCCTCTTGGTTTTGTCCTGCGTCTTCTTTCAGCATTTGATGTAGGTAACCAGCTCATCCAAGTCACTTTCTTCTAGGATATTAAAGACCCTAGCCTTCCAGGCATTGAAGTTTGAAGCTCCTTCAAGCCTATCTTCTGCTTTGACTGAAGATGAAGCCATGCTGAACTGTTTACAGAAGAGATCTGATACAAAACAAACTCATTGCTGATCTAATAAAACAAACCCTTAATAGTGGATCAACGCAGGCTCAAAAGTCTGCCACAAATGAGCTCTTTTCACGCCCTAAGCTTTGATACCATGTTAGAATTTAAGGGCAAAAGTAAACTATCCAGAAACATAAATAATTTTAATTTATTTTCTATTCACTTGCTGCTGTAATTTTAGATCAGCAACACATTTAAAAATTTATGATGTGAAATTTAATAACAAAAATCATAACATAGATCTGAGTATAACTTTAGCCAAGCAAAGAACAAATTTACCTGACATGCTGTTTTTATCCTCTTTGATGTATGCTCAGAAAAGCTTTAAGGGATCATGGATCAAACCCTCAGGGTAGATCTCATCATGATCTTTTAGGACAAGTTGCCAGGAAGAACTTTTAGGGTAATATATCAGAAAACTAACCGGCATGCCAATCATCAAGTAATAGGCTAAAACATGACACCACTGTCCAGCTTAGTGGCTGAAAAAGAGGCCACTAACAGCCTTAATGAAATCTGCCGAGGAAACAAAAAGAAACTGCTATAGCAAAGACAGAGATACCAGCAGTTTCAGAGAAGCCTTTATAAACCCTTACTAGGGCTGCTTTTAGACAAGTATAGGCAGAAGATTAAGGCAGCATTCAAAGATGGCACCAGCAGAAGAGATGAGGATAGCGGTAGCAAACACAGCGCGGCACCAACAAACACCAAGACAACAATCTAGGCACCAGCAAATAGCAGGACGGCAAGGTGGTACTAGCGAAAGAGAACCAGACCGTCAAACAACAAGAAGAAGGACACCTGTGGCTGGCTGGAAAAGACCCTTAGGGTCAGCGGCATGCAAGAGACAGGAGAAGGTAGGCCCACAATGGCTGTAGTAGACTTTAACACACCAAGAGACCTGTCCAAGAGGGACCACAGCCACTAGAAGACTGAACAAAAGAAGCTGCAGAAATACCTCATACAAGAACTCGGCCAGGAGAGAGTGAGAGTGAGTTGAGTGAGGTGAGGTCTCTTTTATTTATAGTTTTGGTAGGTAGGTTAGGGCTAGCTTATTAGTCCTAACTTTAGGGTTAGGTTTAAACCCTAATATTTAAACAATTAAGCAATTAATATTTTATAATATAAAATATAAAATTTTAAATTATAAAAGTCAACAAGGAAATAACAAGTCAAGGAGAGGGGGATCCAAAATCAAGGCGGCTAGCTTTCTTTAGGAAGAAGCAAAGAACCGAACCAAAAACCCACACAACAATTAAGGGGGACGTAACTCAAGCAAGGAAGGGTTTCAAGACAAAGTCAACAAGGTAAGTTCTTCTTTAATGGTAGAATGTCCACATGAGTCTCATGATATAACTTATAAACTTTTATCATCCCAACATACGAGGAAGGTCAATGATGTGATCATGCCCTGCTTAACTGCTCCTAGGTCACATGGACCATCCCGAGAGAGAAGAGTGTCACACAGTATCTCGGCTTGGTACTTAACGAAGAAACTGCCTGGTCCCAGACCAGGATACCCAAGAACGCCACTGGGGGCCCTAGATCACAACTAGGGTCTTATCCACTAAGGTACACAACCAAGGATCAATCCAAGCACCGAGCAAGGATTCTCTGGAACACATCCAGGGGCCCTAGAATACATCTAGGGACTTATACCATCAAACTGCTTGGTCCTTGACCAAGAACCCCAGCAATACATTGGGGGCTCATCTAGGGTCTTTTGCCATGGCTCTAACTGCTTGGTCCTAGACCAAGAACCCCGGGAGTGTACTGGGGGTCCTAGATCTCAAATAGGGTCTTTGCTATCCTCCTGGCGAATGATTCTTGCAGCTGCATTAAATTTAACAACAACAACGGAAGAGATAGAAAGAAAATGAAGCTTGGGGAAGAATGGGCAGTAATAGAAGGATGGAGGACTTGGAAAGAAGTCTGTTCAAAGATCAGGGGACGAAGAGGATGTTGAACCTGTCCATGGTGAACAAAGATTGTCTTTGAGCCAAAGCCACAATCTGCAAAATACCACCAGTAAGATTCAAGAATTCAAGAAATCTCTGATTAACAGTGTATAGCTCCAGCTTGTAATATGCTCTGAGAATAAACATAAGCCATATTTGCTGTTTTTTCCATTTGGGTTCCCAGGGCAAATTCTGTTGTTTATGGTGTGTGATTGAGTTCTCTGCATGCTTTATTAGTGATGGTGGCAATTACTCCAAACACCCACTGCATTAAAATCGATTCTCCTGAGCATTTGAGTCAATTCCCTGCTGACTTGATTTCTGGTTTAATTAATTGAGCACTTTAATTGTGGGTTGCTTGATCGCTGGCGTGGGTCATAGCTGTGAAAGCCACATTCCACAGCACTATTACCTTTGCTGGATCTCTGGCTTAGTTACTCATCAATTCCCAGTGCTTATAGCCAAGGCATTTACCTTTAGCGGGCAGGCTGTTGGAAATTAGTTGCCTGTACAGCATTCTCTTATTTGTTGATTTTCTGGTTTGATTACCTGTTGTGTCCACTGTGTGTTAGCACAGCGCTGTCACACTTTCTATACCAAGCATTGGGTACCTATAGCCCTTCCTACAGCCTGAGTACCCTTTACTCTGTCGCTAGTGTAAAACATTTGTGGCTTGAACAATGTGTAAACATATCCTACTGCATAAATTTGGGTCTGGTCACTGGTATGAAACCATGCTCTGTGCTGCCTAACTCTCCCATTCTATGAGGGGTGACAATGTACAGCCATCGTTATAGTTTTTCCATATCCCTTTGAATGCTCCAGCCACTGCAATAAGCTAAAGCCATTCCCCTGATTTACCTCAAGACTGTGGGTTTGAGTATTCTAAACAACAGAGTATGAAATTGTTGGCATAATATGAGTGGGAACATTTAAAATCTACAGAACATGTATGTCATTCATTTGGCAATTAAAATTAGACCAGACTTGGATCTCTCCAGAACATGTCCAAAGGCCACATTGCTGCAATATGTAATAATGGTGTGGCATTAACCGACAGCCATACACCTCTGCAAACATATAAATGTATATTGCTTGTACATGGGATTTTAATTGGATGTGTTGTTGATACAGTGTCGGCATGACAGAATTGCAGAGTGCACTTGACACTGCTGGATATTAGTCTTGGCATTATTGTTAAAATTAATGCAGCTGCAAGAGCCATTCTCCGGGAGGATGGCAAAGACCCCCAGTACACTCCAGGGGTTCTTGGTCTGGGACCAAGCAGTTAGAGCTATGGCAAAAGACCCTAGTGAGGGCCCCCATTGTATTGCTGGGGTTCTTTGTCAAGGACCAAGCAGTTTGATGATATAAGTCCCTAGATGTGTTCTAGGGCCCTTGGACGTGTTCCAGGGAATCCTTGCTCGGTGCTTGGATTGATCCTTGGTTGTGTACCTTAGTGGATAAGACCCTAGTTGTGATCTAGGGCCCCCATTTGCGTTCTTGGGTATCCTGGTCTGGGACTAGGCAGTTCTTGGTTAAGTACCAAGCCAAGATGATGTGTGATCTTCTTCTCTCCCGGGATGGTCCCTGAGACCTAGGAGCAGTTAAGGAGGACATAATAACATCATTGACCTTCCTCTTATGCTGGGATGATAAAAGCTTATAAGTTATATCATGAGACCCTTGTGGACATTCTGCCATTAAAGTACCCCCCTTGACCTTGTCTTATTACCTTTGCAACCCCTTGCTTGAGTTACGTCCTCCTTAATATTTATGTGGTTTGGTTCTTTGCTAGCCGCCTTGACTTTGTTCCCCTTTCCTTGACTTGTTAACTATTCTAATTAACATTTAATATTTTATGATTAAAATATTAATTGTTTAATTTGTTTAAATTGTTAGGGTTTAATCTAACCCTAAAGTTAGGGCTAATTTTGCTAACCTTAACCTACCTACCAAACTATAAAAAGGAGAGACTTCTCTCACTAGCCACACTCACTCTTCTTTCTAGTCAAGTCTTGATCTGAGTTTTTGCTGCGGCTCCTATTGTTATGGTCATTGAAGTGGTGTGGCCCTCTTTAGGTCAGTTCTGCTGCAGCTCTATTGTTCTGGTTATTGAAGTGGTGCGGCACTCTTTAGGTCAGTTCTGCTGCGGCTCCTTTGTTCTGGTCATTGAAGTGGTGTGGCCCTCCTATTGTTCAGTTTTTCTTGCTTGGGGTAGCCACCGTGGGCTTACCTTTCCTGTCTTTTGCTGCCGCCAACCCCTAAGGGTATTTTTCCAGCCTGCAGCTGTCTCCTTGCTGGGACTGTTACCTGTATATGCTGCCGCTGTATCCTTGCTCTTACCGACCTGTGTGCTGCCGCTGTCTCCTTGCTATATGCTGCCGCTGTCTCATTGCTGGTGCACCTGTATGCTGCCTGTGTCCTTTTATGGTGTGCCTCCCTTGTAGCTCTTAATAGGATTTGTAGGGCAGCCCTATAACTGCTATTACTTCTGACATTGCTGTAGCAGTTTTTGCACAGAATTTATTGAGGCTGTTAGTGGCCTCTTTTCAGCCACTAGGCTGAACAGTGATGTCCTGTTTTAGCTCTTGTAATTGATGATTGGCATACTGGTCAGTTTTCTGATTTTACCCTAAAGTTCTTCTTGGCAAAATTGTCCTAAGGATCATGATGAGATCTACCCTGAGGGTTTGAAACTTTGATCAATGATCCCTTAAAAGCTTTTTCTGAGCATACAGAAAAGAGGATAACAACAGCACATCAGGTAAATCTGTTCCTTGTTTGACTAAAGAAATATTCAGATCTATTGTATGATTTCTGTTATTAGTTTTACATCAGAATTTGTGAATATATTGCTGATCCAAAACTACAGTAGCAAATAAAAATAAAAATCATCTCTGTTCCTAGCTAGTCTATATTCTGCCCTTATATTCTAACAATTATAAACCAATTCTTGAAACTGGATCCAGAACAGAGCCAATTCATGTCTACCGGAGAATGCAAACAGAGAATCTTGTACTAAGCCTAATCGTGAATTACAGAGACAACATAGTTAAATTCTGCAGAAGCATCTGTGTTGATGAGTTGGATGGGCCATAGGCCTACCGTTTACGGATCAAACATGGAAACGAATGGGCAACACACCCACAGTTAGTTGTGGTCTGGACTCTGAACAAAACCCAGGTATAACTCAAGCAGTGCCCACATCAATTAGGATAGAGATCACATAATGTTTGACTGATGTTAGCGGTGGAAAACTTTAGAAAGGTGGGATGACTGGGAATTTAAAAGCTTTGGTCAAGTGATCATTGAATGTTTCTTCTTATCAACAACACTCTCTTAAGTTGCTTGTCTTGACTCTCTAGAGCATGCTCCTAAACTTTCTCGCAGAAATTTTCAGGGGGCGCCTCTGTTTGGGCTGGGAGCATACTCCTGAAAACGCTCCCTGTCAGGATTGTTCAGGAGAGCTTTCTGACAATGGTTTGCCTTGGAGCAAGGTTTCAGAGCGGGAATGAGACATTGGGAGTGCTCTTGGATAACATTCGCTGATTGGGGAACATCTACTGTACAGGAGAGAAGATTTCCCATCACCTCATCATCGGCATTGCAGACATCTTAAAGAAAGTTGGGTTGAGAATGTAACTAGCAACATGCAATGGTTGATGATGCTGCTGTTGTTACCTGCAATCAATAATTTTTTAGAGGGTCATGTATTTCTCCTCCCTGACCCCAAATGTTAATTGAATTGTCTTGTTGGCCCTATCTATGGCCACATAAATGCATCACATTGGGGGATTTTCCTCATCAACCATTGTATGCATCTAATTGGTGACTCTGTTATTGCCATCAACTCATTTATTTTCCTCCATAAAACATCATAATATATATAAGTGCCAGAACCTTTATGCCTTTTGTATTCTTGTTATATTTTGATTGTTCCCACTCTGCTCTCACAAACATTATCCTAAGATTCATCTCTCCAGAATAGATGGATTTCAAAGATAGAAAATTTGTTGCAAACCGGGTTATGGCAGGATGAACAAGCTCATTGTTATGAGTGTATTTCCTCATCAGTTGAGGACCCATGCATTTTTGTAAATGTATTTTGTTATGGACTTTACTTGGCTTGCAACATATTTATTCCATTCAAGTTTACTGATGTCCTCCAACATCAGGTTCAGGTAATACATTGCACTAGGGTTTCAAATAATGGTGGGGTATCTATCTATAAACAATCTACTGCCACACAGTTAAAAGCAATTTTTTTGACAATCTGAACAACATTCTCAGACCCCACCTCCAACATTATCATCTCAAGTAGGTAACACAACAATGAGTCATTCTGAACTTGGGTAAAAGTATCTATGGATTTAAGGAACATTGTGCCTCTAGGGCAAGAGACAAGGAAATTTAACATGGCTCTAATATTTCCAATAGTCCACTTGTTAGCCATAATTGTGCAACTTGTCCTATGTTACTAGAGCGTGGAGCAGAGTGGGAGTGTTTTAGGGATCTGGAGCGTCATTTTCCAAAAATCCTCTGGAGCAGGATCATCTATTTTTTATATATATATATATATATATATATATATATTGTGTTATATTCAAAAAAACATGCAGAAAGACAAATTAGCTGCAGAATATATGAAACCATGTATATTTGTGCTACTTGTAGATGAATACTACATTACTATGAAGTTAGAAATGCCATCCATGGTATATTAATGATTATATTCAAACTTTGAAAGAAAGCATTATGAATAAACAAGCAAGAACATTTAAATGACAAACATAATTGACAAGCAATGTTCCACCATCACTTATATTGGGATCCACATCATTAGTATCATCCTTCATCCTTTGCGTCTTGTCTAGCCTTCACTTCTACCTCAATCATCTAGGGACATCAATCGACACCACCCAATTTTGATTAAACTACCTAATCCTAGCCTTAAAATATGGTAGAAAAAGATTAACATGCCTAACCAATGATTTTGGTTTGAGTGAAGGGTACATTTTTGCTAAGGCCATGACAAAGTGTTGAATTTAAAGCAGCTGCAAGAGCCATTCTCCGGGAGGATGCCAAAGACCCTAGCCGAGATCTAGGGCCTCTAGTGCACTCCTGGGGTACTTGGTCTGGGACCAAATAGTCAGTGCCATGGCAAAAGACCTTTGTTAGGGCCCCCAGGTTATGACTGGGGTTCTTGGTTTGGGACCAAGCAGTAAAGACCCCTGAGAGGGCCCCCAGTATATGACTGGGGTTCTTGGTCTGGGACCAAGTAGTTAAAGTCCCTAGATATGTCTAGGGCCCCTGGAAATGTTCCAGGGTACCCATGCCCGGGGCATGGGTTGATCCTTGGTGGATAAGTCCCCATAAATGTTTTGGGGCAACCTGGTGTTTTTGATCAGGTGCTTGTTGGTGTATGACCCTCCTTGAAGGTGGGCATGACCACATGAGGGATGTATCCCATATGCAGTGATGATAAAGTTAAAAAGGTCACCTTGAGAATTATATGGACATATGTAAAGCTCTCCTAAACCCTCCACCTTTGGTCTTGTTGGGCTTGAGTTTGTCTGAGGTTTGTGTTTTGTGTTTTAGGGGTTAATACAAGAAATAATTAATAAATAGAAATTGAAAAATATATTTAATTAATATTTGTATTAATTAAATATATTAATTTTATTATTATTTCTTTTAATTATCCCTCACCTAAAAGTATAAATATAGACCCCCCCCCCTCTTCATTTACACACTTATCCACTATCTCTCTCCTAAAGGGTGGCGGATTGCTCCTTGCAACAGTTCGACCCCTTTGGTCACAGTTCGGCCCTCTTCTGGTAACAGTTCAGCCTCCCCTTTGGTGATAGCTCGGCCTCCTCTTGTGACAGCTCGACCTCCTCTTGCTATAGATCAGCCTCTTTGCAACCTAGTAGCTCCTTTGATGGCAGTCTTCTGACTTTTATTTGTGGCAGGGTTCTTGAGCTAGATCTTGCTGTTTTGTTTTGCAGTCTGAAAGTGTAAGGAGTGTCTTTCGTTGCTGAGATTTCTGGTGTTGTAACCAGTCAGGGAACAAAACCCTTTTCACTGTTTACCATCTCATATCTGAGTGCTTTTGTGAGGGCCGTGGCACTCTAAGAAAGGTGGCTGGGCCATCCTTAAGACAACCGTCCCACATCCTAGTTGTTCTGTTCTTGCTTGAGGGTTTGTGAAGTAAAATTCTGGTGGAGGTTTTATTGTCCTATAATTCTCTTTGACAAAGAGATCTCACCCATGAGGTTGATCCATGATCTTGGACTTTTTCTGAGCATATATTTAGTGGCTCTTCATCACTTATGTGTGGCATGCACTCTTTCAGTGATCTGAGGTAAGTCTTCAAGGTAAGATCCACTATTTAGATCTGTATGTTCTTTAAATTCTAAAGGTTATCAACTTATCATTGATTAGATCTGCTTTCTGAAACCTAGATCTATATGTTCTTTCTATCTGAATCTTGCTTTTAGCTTAGATCTATTTTCAGATCCACTGTTTAGATCTGTTCCTTTAGATCTATATTAGATCTATTATTTAGATCTGTTCTTGAGTTAATTTTGCATCAGATCCAGTGATTAATAAATCTATATCAGAACTAGTTTCTGTTTTGATAATCTAATGTTTTTGCTAACTAAGAAATAGATCACTGGTTGAGTTTAATTATAGTATGTTCAGATCTGAGTATTGTGTGTACTTGAAAATTGGTTATTCTTTCTAAGTTCAATATCTATGGATGTGTTCTAGTTGCCCTTCTAACTGAAATTTTCAAAAAGACATTTCTGTTCTGCATTACTTCTCTAATTCTAACACAAAGGAGTTTAAAAATCAACACCACCAACGTTGGGGAACATAAAGGATTGGTGCTCTTGATTAAATGCCAATCACATACCCTCATACGTGATAGAATCCAATGAAATTGTTGCAATCCCATCAATCCTGAAATTTTGAAAACTGTTAAGTCTGCTGAATTTTGAATGGGATATGAAATTCTACTTTCTCTATATGAAGTCCGATGAGGGTGGAACCACTTTCAAGCATCCTGAAACAATTAATGGTAATGTTAAAATTTTAAGTAAAAGTTGACATTTCCTTTATCTTTCATTTTTAAGTGAAAGAGAAAGGAAATGACAACTTTTACTTTAAGAATTTAACATTACCATTAGGGAGCGTCCAGGGAGCGCCCTGGGAGCGCGCTCCTAGACAACCATAGTCACCTGGTTTGTGTTCATGTTTGAATTCGACAACAATGAAATTCGAGAAAAATTCGCTAGGTTAAAAACCTCCGATAAAATTTGCAATTAAATTCAAATATATATATAATTTTTTTTTAATTGAAACTGAAGATTGTATTAATATAAGGGGGCTGTGCCGAAGCAAACACCAAGATCAAACATAGTTACAAAATTCGGCTTGAAGCCTAAGTATTTCCCTACTACTATCATAACAAAAACCAAAGCCTTCTCCAGAAAGTATTTCCATACAGATTGACTATTAATTTCTTTTACAAACTGGCCCATCAACAAAACTATTTTGAAAAACATTTACTGGTGAAAGGATTTAATCAATTTTGAACTTCTTGCTCTCTGCCAGGTGGTAGAGAGCCTTCTTCCACTTCCGTAGGCACTATATCATGACCACCAAGATCTTCATCTGAATTACCTCTGTGGGGAGAAACTACTGCACCTTGGTTAATTGATGTCAAGATTGAGCGTCGAGGAAGAACCATGGACTTGAGATATTGGCAGTCTATTTCCAGACCATCAATTCACTGCGTTTGAATCGTGAGTAGATTCATGATGTTTGCTACTGCTTGCTCCATATCCACCATTTTTGCCAAAATGTGTTGAAGTGCAATGCTGTTTGCTTGGGATATTTCTTCATGCCAACGAAGAATTTTTTTGACATCATTCTAGTTGGGTTCCATCCCTGTTCGAGGCAAGCAACGACAAGGATTTCAAAACCACACAGACCCACGCAAAACAACCCCAATTCCAACATTAACAAAGATTGAAAGGAGAGGATGTCCCTCAGAATTGAAAAACGAAACAAAAAAGGAAAGATGTCTTTTACAAGCAGAAACAAGAAAGATACACCTGGAGACTAGGGGAGACTTGGTCGAAACCCAAAACAAAACCAACATCGAGTGGAGACTAGCACCCATAAACACCCGAGACCAACAATGTTCAATCCCAACAACCCATAATCGAGGTTGCCAAACTTCCACAGAGAACCATCAAGCCACACCTCTAGAAGGAAAAAACGAGATCCATAACCAAAGGAATCCCACATTTGAAGCTGCCTTAACAAGTTACCATGAATAATCCCCACATCCCCCCTACCTTTCATATGTGCAAGCAACACAAATGCATTGCCAACCGCCCATAAACGCCGCCACTTTTCCTTGGTCATTAATGATTGAGGCCTCTTGGATTATGGAATGGGGAGAACCCCCCTAACCCCATTTTTAATAATAGTTCCCTCATTTAAACGCGAGACAAGCTTAGCCCGATAATCAACAAAGGAATTGAACTTGAGTTTCATGTGAAATTTTTTTACTTCTTCAAATTCTACAAGAAGGATGAGAATGTGGGAGATGATACTATTGAAGACATTGTTTCCTGTCTTCGACCTCTTTATTATTGCCAGAGCCACCATCATTGAATCCCCAAGGATCAGGATATTAGAAATTCTCTTTTCTCTCGCGATGTGGACTCCTTTCTACAAGGCATATTCGTTGGCGATGTTGTTTGAAACATTTCCCAGTCCCCAAGCAAAGGATGCTATGCGATTTCCTTTGAGATCTCGAAGATTCCTCCCCTCACTTGTCGCTTCTAGATTATTTTGCGAAGCCCCATCAGAAAATAAGGTACAAGATTGTTGTTGAGCTAACCAATCTTTAAATTCCTGTATGGATTCCTGATTTCCCACTTAGGTAAAGAAGCCATCTGACCACTAAAGAGAGAAGGAATAACTTCAATCTTAAATTTGATCATCCATTCCAATTCACAAACCTCCAAATTTTGATCCTGTTGTTCAACTCAGGATTGCATATATTCTGCAAGTGAAGAGATTGCTCGAACCACTGTCTGTGTAGGCTATAATTTTTATAATTATATAACCTATATAAAATTATTATAACTATATAAATCACATTTTTATATATAATATAATAAATAATAATAAATGTATTACATATTAAATTTAATAAATATAAAATAATACACACACACACACACACACAATAACAACAACTTACTTTATAATAAAAAAAAACATAACAAATATCATATGAAAACAAAATTAAAACCACGGTTGGAACTATGATATAAAATTAAATTTATCAAATCCATTCATGGTCAATAAGCCATAATAAATTTATCAAATCCATCCATGGTCAATAAGTCGTAAGACTGTGTCCGTTGGCAAATACACAACTAGACCAAGACATTCGTTTGTGATGTGCGAAGAGGCATTATGGGAAGTTAGCAACCATTTTGAGATATGCTAGTGTTTAGAGGCATCCTAGCAATGGGAACCATTCCAGCCATAAAGAGCACCTGTAATCAAATTTCCGAAGGCAACCATACAATGCAACGAGCTAGAACATTTGAGGTCACATCTGTAAGAAACGACTATTTTTTTTTGTGAATAAAAAGAGAGGAATTTCCTATTATTTAACTTTTACAGTACAAAAAGAAAAGCCACATGGCTACAGTCTGCCATCTGTTCCGTCGAATTAGCGGAAACAGTAATAGGTGGCAGACTGTGATGTCATTGTTCAAAATAACAATCCGCCATCTTCCCTGCCAAACGGAAACCAGAGCAGGTGGCGGATTCGAGTCTTTGCCGAACAGTGCTAAGCAACTAAGAAAGACTATCAACTAAAAACAAGAGACATAACTGTAAAACTGCACTGTAGCAGTGCAAGGAGCTGACATGAGAGTGCTCGTGGTAGCCAAAGCAAGGAAATTACACATTTGCACCTGAGGGCGTGTCGCTCGGATCATTGCTGAGGGGGCCGTCTCTGGGCTGGAGCACGAAAGGCCTTGTGCAGGTCGGACAATGCTGGGTTGCTGGTGCATTTGAGTAGGCTTCGTAAAGCATGTCAATTCGTTGGTGCGTGAGGGTGTCCCGATGTATCTGGTCAGCCATCTGGCTTCGTAGCTCAAAGAATAGTGCGAGCTGCTTTGGATGGAAGAAGGGTTGTGGTACTTGGCATAAATCCAGAGTGTCGAGAGTGGTGGAGGCGCCAAGACTGGGCCGCCCTCCACCTTTGTGTCTAAGATCGCCGTTGCCTCGCCTGAGTCCGCCGGAGCCGCTTCCATAGCCTCCACCGCCTTGAGCTCCTCCATTGCAGAGTCCTTGGTCTGAATTATGTCCACAGAGTCCAAATGGAGGAATTCCTCCTCAATTATACAGGTGGCCTCTTCCTTGGCTTCTTGTGCTTACTGGACAATGGCTGAAGCACTTGTGCTTGCTGGGATATGGCTGGGGGGCTGCCAATTATCTGGCACTGTGAAGAGGAGGGATTCCGGAGGAACCTGGATAGGTTCCTATGGTATCTCCTCCTTAACGTATGCCATTGGCGACGTTCTGGGCTTCTCACGTCGCTGAGTCCGGGCAATGCACAGGGCGCGCTCCAATCTTTGCACCCTTCGCTGTCTAGCAACAAAACTATACTAGGCAGGGCCGTGCCGCGGCCTGCCTCTTTCCCTTGGCATGGAGGGGTCAGAAAGGTTGCTAATGCGCAGGGCGAAAGCAATAAGAGCTGACTGGATGCAGATCCAGTGCTCAGAGTAGCCAAGTTGATGGAGCGCGAAGGTGAGATGGAGCCAACCTCGTCCGAGCAGGAGGATAATGCTGAGGCCTGACATGACCTCTATACCAAGCTTCCCACTGCCATTACACCTTGTGGGCGCCATTCTTCTCGCACGAGGGAGCTGTCCTCCCCTTCTCGTTTGGCAGTAATGGCCTCCCTCCATTTAATAGTGAGGTGAAGGGTGCTGACCTGCCATATTAATGGCTTGGGTCTGGGGCAGGCTACGTTGCCTCCCATTGCAACGTGGCACCCCATCCGGGATGTAAGCAACAATTATTAAAACACAATAAAAATTAATTAATTAAGGAGGTTTTATTGAATGGCGAATTAAATTAGCCAAAGTTGAACCTGATCGAATTTGTGCGGCTGCTGATTAAATGCGCCGAATTTCGAATTTGATCCTTAAAATTCGGCAAACGCGGTGACTTAGTCGGGAACAACCTTGATCAAAATTTTACCCTTAATAAACTCACAAGTAGGGTCTTTATAACTTGGGCCACAAATATCAACATCATCTATCATACCTTGTGAGTGTGGGGATCTAGCAACATTGAAATGAAGTCTGAATAAAACTAAAACTTACCCTCCCACCTTGGAGAGTACAAGATGAGAAAAAATAGGTACTGGTAAAGGCAAAAGGAGAGGGCATAGGACAAGTGTGTAAATGTGGTGGCGGAGGTGTAGCACTGTCACTAGCTAGAAAAATAGGTGAATATCCTTCAAAATACTTTCAATATTTAGTGTTGGGCCTCCTATGATGCTAAATCTATTTCCCAATGTGTCTGAATGAAACTAAAAGTTACCTTCCCACCTTGGAGAGTGCAAATTGAGAGCAAATAGGTACTAGTAGAGGCAAAAGGAGAGAGTATAGGAGTGTGTAAAGGTGGTGGAGGTGTAGCACTATCACTAACTAGAAAAACTAGGTGAATATACTTCTAAATACCTTCAATATTTTTGTTGCACCTCCTCTGATGCTGAATCTATTTCCCAATGTGTCTCACAAATAAAATGCTGCCTGAACATAGTTATGGCTTGGATATGCAGTATCTGTACTCCCCAATGATCGTTTAGTTTCCAAATGCCTGAAAGATCTTGAAAAGCACTGGTTTTTGGTCTCTAGATGCACTCCAAAGCACTTCACTGCTGGAAGTCCTCACTCAAAGTCCAAAACAACAGACAAAATTGACAAAAACTAGTGAAAATCCAAAAAAATTAAATTCTCTTTTATATTGCCACTGGTTGAGGTAGCAGCACTGTCTCGCTGACTTTCAGTGAAACTTTTGGAGCCTGGTCAAAGTCGCTGAGTTTGATTGAAAATTAATGAGCTGGCTGAAAGCTTCAACAGTTCAACTTGTCTTGCCAAGTGGGTGAGTTGAGTTGACTGGGAAAAACTCACTGAGTTTTGGTAAGTCCTGTGACTATGCCCTTGACTTGACAAACAAGCATAAGATTTTCTCAAAACATTAGTTGTTTCTGTGTTCATTTAATTATTCTGATTGGCTGAGGTGTGCTATTGCACCTTTTGTTCCAAACCGTGAATCTTGTCCTGGAATTCTTTAAAAAACTGTGTTCATATATAGTATCTTCTCTATATGAGCTCTCTGCACATCCAAACGTTTGTTTTGAATTTTTATTTTTGCCCTTGATCTTTGTTACAGTGGGTTGTTTTTTGTAGGCCAATTTTCCCGCATCTTACATTTCTTCTCTTGATAACAAAAATTCTGTTGCAAGGTGGTCACTTGTTGCTGAGGCAACTTTGCACACCTCATATCTCGATATGAAGATTGTATTAAGTTAGGTTTTATGCTCCCAACTTCTCCCACTGATCCTAGTAAGTCTGTCAATAAGCATAATTTATGTTTATAGATTTTATATGTTCCTGCTGTTAATGTTTAAGCCATTATTATAGTTGTTTGCATTTCATTAGATAACAATAGCATAATCCAAGATCACTGAGAAATACACAATCACAAGAGACAGCATTTATCCTGGGAAACCCCCTAGGGGAAGAAAACCCAGCAAAACTTCCTTAATATAGATAGCCAATACAATGCCAAGAGATCTCTTAAACTAATACAGAAAGTCCTCTCCCAGATATGCGCCACTCTCTCTCTCCTTCTCCAGCAGCAGATCCGAAACTTGTCTCTCAATGAGCAAGTGAGTTGTGTGTCTAAGTGAGGCGCTAGCCTTCTTATTTATATTAGACTGGCACGTGTGAAGTGTCTCTTCACTGGCAGGGCCGACTTCTCCCACTAGGTGGTTATAACCACCTTAATTACATTCTGGGGCCTCTTTAATATCTGTTGCGGCTGACTTCTTATTCTGCCTATTATAATTAACATTTGACCAATCCGCAAAAGGGGATTTGGTCCTATTACAATAGCTGACAAGATCAATCCACAATGGGGATTGATCCAATGAATAATATATCAAATATTAATAAGAATACTCTTTGCAGTTACATTATTTCAACACTCCCCCTTAACAAGAAGGGTATTCTTCAGCAGCATCATGCGTGAGAGAGGACAACATCATCAACAACATCAAGTGGGTGAGAGGACAACATCATCAATATCATCTTGGAAAACTGACTGGCGTATCTATAAATCATCGGAAGTTTTCTTCATCGGCAACATCGTCATTCTCAAAGGAATGCCATCATCATCTGCATCAATATGTATTAGTATAAAAACTGATACATCATCATCATCATAGCACAAGGCTGGCTCATCATAATACAAGACTGGCTTTACGTCATAGCTGTCAAGCTGGAAGCTCAGTACTTGTCTCATCTCAATGTCTTGCTTTATGTCACAACACTCAAGCTGGAAGCAAGATACTAGAC
>JASDQU010101179.1:100149-208787 GCA_032191745.1 Picea mariana
AGAATCCAGTGGAAACATTGTAATCTTGCCAATCTTGAAATCCTGAAAACCGTTAAGTCTGCTGAATTTTGAATGGGACCTAAAATTCTACTTTCTTCATATGAAGTCCAATGAAGTTGGAACCACTCTCAAACATCCTGAAACAATTACCATTAGGGACGCCCAGGGAGCATATGGGGAAACGTCCCCCCTGGAGTCCCCACGTCCCGGGGACGTGGGGAACGCGTCCCCTGCGTCCCCCACCCTGGGGGACGCGTCCCCGTGGAACACTGGTGTAGATGTATGCCTCTGTAAGTATGCTCAGATGAAGTTTAGGTTCATAGATCAAACCTCTAGGGTTTGATCTCTGTCAAAAGAACTGTGGGGCAGTTTTGCCATAGATAGTAAACCCCAATGGAAACAATAATTATCCAAAGTCATAATAGCAAATAACCCCAATAGGAAACCCTCCAATAAACAGTAATAGCATAGCAAGGAAATCAATTACAAGAGAACCCTCAGATCAGGACAAGTAGATCAACTATAAGAAAACACTCAGATCTGAACAGCAAGTAAGAGAACCCTCAGATCTGGACAGCAAATAGATCAACCATAAGAAAACACTCAAATCTGAACAACAAGTAAGAGAACCCTCAGATCTGGACAGCAAATAGATCAACCATAAGAAAACATTCAGATCTGAACAGCAAGTAAGAGAACCCTCAGATCTGGACAGCAAATAAGAGAACCCTCGGATCTGGACAGCAAATAGATCAACCATAAGAGAACACTTAGATCTGGACAATAGATTAGATTAACCATAAGAATGCCCTCACACAGATATGGACAGTAACTGGCATACACTCCACAAGTCTAGATAGCAAACCCTTCATTTAGCTAATAGCAAACCCTTACTCAAAAACTGGACAGCAAGGAAACATCCATAATTAAACTCTCACTCAAAAACTGGACAGCAAGGAAACATCCACAAGTATCCAGCAGAAGGCCCCCCCGAAACCTCACACACACAGCGGCAATCACAGGGAAGGGCTGCGGCACTTCTACACAGCCAAAGGAAGATCCATGGCTCCTTCAAAGAACAGTCCGTGGTAGCCAAGGGAGCACGGCAGAGTGGGAGAGGACCAATACCTCTAAAGTTTAAACCATCAAGCAACTCCAGGCTCCAGCCAATCAACTGTCCAAACCTCTGTTACCAACATCGCGATATTATCGTGATGTTGGCGATAATATTGCCAAAATGGGTCTTGGCGATATTATTGCCGGAAATAGCGCGCTATTTCCCTCTGCCGATAATATCGCGCTATTTACCAAAATAGCGTGATATTTTCGCGCTATTTTCGAAAATGTCTCAGGAACGCGGATAGGGCCGGAAATAAAGCCCGAATTTGGCTTTTTTTTTCTGTCATTTTGCAAGTGAAGTGTGGGCTTTGGAGAGCAAAGGAGAAAGAGACAAGTTTTTCTTCAACCAAAGATGAGTAGGGTTGAGTTTAAGAGGCCTATCTTGGAATCGATGCTTGATTGGATAGAGGAGGAGGTAGAGGGGGCAGTAGCAGAGGAGGAGGAGGAGGCAGAGGAGGAAGATGTTACAGAGCAAATTCAACCACCATCTTCACGGACTCCGACAGAGGGAGTTGTAGTTGGCAGTAGCACCAGTAGAGGACACCAGAGTCTAGCTCATGTTCTTCTACAGGACGACAGAGTCCAGTGCTGGCCCCAGGGGCTTCTTCGTTTGGAGGAAAAGCTATCACCTTTTCCCGTAAAAGGAGCAGAGGGAATCATTAGAATTTATTTGATTTCATTGTAGATGACTCATGATGATGAGATACATTTGTCACTTATTATATTTTTTGATGATATTTTGAGGCTTTAGACTCAGGACATGATTCAATGTTGAGTTGTAGACTGTGATGTATTCGAGTTTACTAGACATCTTATACATCTTATATATCAGTTCTCTTTTCATAATTACGTGGAAATGCATTTATTTGATGTTGTTGATGCTTTAGATATTTAAAAAATTGAAAAAAATTGAATATTTTTGTATTTTTTTTCCTTCTTATGACATTTTTCGATATTTTTCCCGATGTTGCCGATATTTTCGTTTTCGGACCCTTGACGATATTTTGCCATTGCCGATGTTGGTAACACTGGTCCAAACTTGGATCTGAAAAGATACATCAAAAGAAGAGGCCGCATCACACAAGGATAACTGAGGTAGCCACAACAAATAGGAGAGAGAGGGTGAGTGAGTAAAAGAATGCTAAGGGGTAGGGTCTTATTTATAGTTAGGGAGAAGGGTTAGGGCAATTAAAAAATTATAATTAAATATTAACTTTTAATTAATATAAATATTAATTAAAATGTCAATTAATATTAATATTAATTATAAAAACCCTAAACACATAAAACCCCAATCACACAACATAAAACCCTAATTACATAAAATAAAACCCCAATCACATAAAACAAGAGGAAAACAAAACAACAAGGGGTTACCTTTTAAGACAAAGTCAAGGGGGGTTACATAATGGAAAAACATGTCCACATGAGTCTCATAGTGACCTATAAACTTTATCATCACTGCATAAGAGGGTACATCAACAATGTGGTCATGTCCATCTTCATAGGCACTCTTGGGTCTCATAGACCATCTCGGGAGAGAGGAAGAGGATCACACATCAACACATCTTCGTATTACACCAAGATCTACCTGGTCAAAGACCAGTTTGCCTCAGAACACATCTGGGGGCCCTAGAACACATCTAGGGTCTTATCCACTAAGGTACAATACCAAGGATCAACCCATGCATTAAGCAAGGGTTCCCTGGAACACATCCAGGGGCCCTAGACACATCTAGGGACTTGTACCAACCACCAAGGAACACATCCAAGGATCAATCCAGGCACTGAGCAAGGATTCCCTGAAACACAGCCAGGGGCCCTAGACACATCTAGGGACTTATATCAACCACCAAGGAACATATCCAAGGATCAATCCAAGCACCAGGCAAGGATTCCCTGGAACACAGCCAGGGGCCTTAGACACATCTAAGGACTTACTGCTTGGTCCAAGACCAAGAACCCCAGTCATATACTGGGGGTCCTCACTAGGGTCTTTTGCCATGGCTCTCATTGCTTGGTCTCATACCAAGAAACCCCAGGAGTGTGCTGGGGGCCCTAGTCCATAGCTAGGGTCTTTTCCATCCTTCGGAGAATGGCTCTTGTAGCTGCATTAATTTCAACATTCGTCTTTGTACAAAGGGACTCTTTGTTTCAGAGACTTTGTGACATTAGCGTTCTCGGTTCTCTCATCATGGTTGTCATGAGGCTTTATGAGATTGTTATTGCCAGGCTTGCACTTCTTAGGGCCTTTTTGATTTCATCAAGGGCATGATTGGAGTGACACAGGGTTGTTCCATGTTGTCGATCGTGTGTGGTGCTTACATTATTGACTAGAGACCTACCTCAGGGGGTACATGCATGTTGATGATGGTTGCCCTATACACCCGATCTTGATTTCTCCTATCTTATATGCAACTGATGTTGACTCCTAACATCATCCCTCGAGGGCTTACAAAGGCAACTAGATGTCCTTGTTTATTTTTGTGACCGTAGGCATTTGATGGTAAGTCTTAGCAAGACTAAGATCACGCTCTTAAATACTTTTAAAATTTCCATATCAGATTTTCATTTCTTTTTTAGAGGATGTGAGATTGAGATCACCATAGCTTACCTCCTATTTGGGGGTCCACTTCACAAGCCCTAAGTTGCTAGGTTTGGTTTGAGGCTTGCTACGCAACCCCAACTTAGCAAGGCGTGGTCTTGGTCCATGCTTGAGTGCAACGCTTCCACACATATGTCCAGGACATTGGCTAAAATGCATCTTTTTGACACGATTATCAAGCCATTCTTTCTCTTTGGGGCTCTAGCTTGCTACCTAACAATTGGGCACACATTGAGTGAGTATATTGGCTCATGTTGCTCTGGATGATCTGATGCAAGTGAACAGCCTCACAAGCCATTGTACATGCTGAGTTTGGTGCCTGTCCGATGCCTTGAAATTTGTAGATCGGCCCACAACTTGCAGTAAAGGGGGTTGGAAGTGTTAGATTCCAACTAGAGTCAACAGTTTTTCTGGAGGTAGCCGAGGTGTTGTAGATTCTAGAGATGACAATTAACTTGCTCTTAGTGTCAGCTTTGGAGATTGGTGGATTTGGAGTTGCTTTCTACTGTGGACGGGTATTGTTATATCTAGAGGGAGCTACTCCAGACACAACAGTGTTGCTTGGTGTTAGGTATGAGAGGTTGTACAGGTTGTTGGGATGACCTGTGGTTGGGTCCAGTGGATTTCTGGATTCAGAGTTTGTGTTGGAGAGTGGACAAGTTGCACAGGAGAGAGAGTTGATACCAGGGATTCAGTCCTCTTCGAGTACTCTCAGAGGACTCAACATGCATGAGTTGACACAGATGGATGCTCAAGAGAGTGCAAAGTCTCCTAGTTGCATTTCTTGAGTTCATAGATCAACAGAGGTAGCAATGGATGCTTTCAGTGCAATGGGAGCAAAGGTCTCTAGTTCAGAGGGAGCAACTATGACAACTGATGGGATGATGGATTTAGAGACGAATTTTGGTGGAGGTACCAGAAGTACCTCCCTCACTAAGAGGGAATGTTAGATTTGGTAGCTCGGAGGGACTTCTGCATTGGCGACGGCCAACATGCGGAAGTGACCGAGCACATTTCTCCCTAGTGACTTTATTTTTATAAAGTGACTTCATAAAGTCAAGTTGAGCCTTTTAATTTTTTAATGTGTAAAATGACTTTATGAGGGTGTGGGTCACTTAAGTGACTTAAGTGATCTCAACGGACGATTAAGTGAGGACTGTTGATCTCATGAGGGAAAGATTTGATCTTGACCGTCAATCTCATTGGAAGACCAAGGGTTAGGGCAGTTACACATTATAGCATGCATAAAGGGTGCACTAGAGGAGAGGAGGGCACACTTTTCTCAAGGAGAGCTTGAGTGGGAAGGTGAAGAGTCACAAATTCAAGAGAGAAGTTGAGCTCATGGAGAAGTGAGAGCAACAGCAAGAGGAGGGCACATTTTCCAAGAGGAAAAGGAGGTCTGTACAGCTAGGTGAGGGGCATGCTTTCCAAGGAGGGAGAGAGGTCCATACAGCTGGATGACACATTTTTCAAGAGGAAAAGAGGGCATGCATTCCCAGAACTTGCAGCATTGAATGCTGAGTGGACAGCAGTGAAAAAGGAGTCCGTACAACACTGTTTTGGAGGCTGTACAACATCATGGAGGCACAGAAATCAAGGCAAGGGAAAGGCACAACTTTCTAGGTGTCTTGCTGTACTAAATCAGTGTAGAATAGTACAGCTACAGTGCACAGAAATTGAGGTTTTATTTGCTGTTAATGAGACTGTACTTTGCAGATTTTGAGGGCTGCTTTGTGTGGTTTTTAGCATGCAAATTGAGGTCTGTTGGCACAGTTTTCAAGAATTTATTACTGCTGTTACTTGCTGTTGTAAACTCTGATATCAAATTTCTTTGAGCTCAATAAGAAGAATCCCTTTTGACTGGTTTTCCCCTCGTGGGTTTTTCCAGGGGCAATGTCCATAATTTCTAGTGTTCTATGGTGTGATTTGTCTGCTGTTCATTGGTACTCCGCTGCTGTTTTTATATCAGATTGCTTAGTTAATGTATTTCTGCTCATAAACTGCTGTAGAATGCATGTCTTCTTGCTGCATTACAATCTTAGATTTATTGGAGGTTGAAATCAGATTTAACTAAGTGTTTGAGCTCAGATTTTTACATCATGAAGTCCAGTGATGAAGTGAGTACCATGCATGCATCAGGGCGGCTGTTGGAGTGTTCCTATTAGCATATATTCATTCCCAGTACCTCTTTCCTGTAGCTTGTTTCAGCAGCAAGGGGAAATCTGCATCAAGACAGAAGAGAAGGCACTGTTTCAAGGAGTTATACACAAATGGAGGGTGCCGTCAATCATGAGGATGATCATGCTTAATATCAGACCTGTTTTAGTACTCCGAGTCAACAACAGTCAAAACAGCCCTGTAGGTATATTTCTGTAGCTGCCTTCATACATAACAGGGGCAGCAGTCTTTTTTATCAATTCTTTTGGACAGCAGCATATTGAGTACCTGGTTGGAGATTATGCTGAGATGTTTTAGCAGCCTGTAATGGCAGAGATGGGCGCACTATGTCTCATTGTATCTTAACTTTGCTGTGTATTCATTGTATTGCATGCCGGCAAGTGGGGCATATATCACATGTCTATTCTCAGCACTTAGAAATGGGGTACACCACTTGCTATTTTTCACAGCATCCAAGGCACTTCGGAGAAGCAGTTACATCCTATCTATGGGCCTGCTATGACAGCTGTGTTAGAACAGCAGTCAACCTCCTTGGACAGCAGTTAGGTGTCATTTCAGCATGCAGGGCACTCTTGGAGAAGTTTCCATGCAGCTATGTTGGAACTTGGGACCCATCTTAGACTTGAGTGCTTTGTATGGAAAGGTTCTTGATTATGCTTTCTATTTGAGATCATTAAAATAAGGGCACACTCATGCATGGAGTGGGTTTCATGCAACACGTGGATCTAGGGAAGTTTTTTCAACCAAGCAATAGCTAACTTTAAGCTAGTTTCTCTTTTGGCTTGGAAAGAGTCCGCTTTAGCCTTTAGGCTAAAAGGAGATTCTTTTGACTTTTTATCTATGCCTATGATAATTATTGCCCAGGGGGAAGCACTCTGCTATAGAGGGTCCTATTATTGGATCATGGTTGTTTTATTTGCAGTTTGGAGACCTTTCGAGTCCTCAAGCATTATCCAGTCCATGCTTCACATGTTATTCTTGGCAGGAATGGCATGCAGGGCACGTTTCTTAGCTGCTAAGAGGAAAATTCATGACACTTATTTGAATTTTGCATCATTTATTCATGGTTGGCAGGTGCTAGTGCGCTATACAGTATACTTGGAGTGGCCATCTTTGGACTTCTTGTTCCTTCTTGGGTCTATTCTAACCCTTTTACTTAGTGTATTTTGAGAAAACTTCTCTACTGTTCACTCTCATACTTGTCCATAAGAGATGGAGAGGTTGACGAGTTGAGATGGATTGGTCATTTTGCTCGGGAGTCTTTTCAATTTTGATTACTCTTTCCAGCTGGAGAGTGAGTGAGTGCATCCTTGGCGAGAGGTTGGTGTTTGCTTTTGTGGAGAAGCCTTGATTGTATTGTGCTTCTAGGCGGTGGTAAAGCAGCTGGGAAGGATCCTATCCCCTCGGCCTCTTTGGATATGTAAATGGAATCTTTTGAAATTGTGTTTACATATCTGGAATAAAGGTGAAGTATTGTTGGTGATCAATTTATCATTGTGGATGTACTAGTTTGCTGGTTTTAGTCTTTTTGTGTTGCGCAACTCATATTTAACATCTGCTTGTGCAATTTTCTTCTTTCTCGACTCCATAGCCCCTTGGGATTTGAGCACCAGTCCATTTAAAAATAATAAACAACAATTTATTTAACATTTTACAACGGTAGTACTTGGCAAAGCCTGCAGGTTTGAAGGTATAGAGCTCGGATTTATATGGAAAATGAGGTTTGATAGGTCAATTTAAGTGTAAATCTGTACTTTTTAGTTTGCTGTTCACTCATTCATTACACACAGATTTGATTTACAGTAAGCTGTTCTTGCAGATCTGAGTTTGTTTTGGCAGGTTAGTATTCATATTTTGACTTAGATTATCCAGGAAGTCCCTCCTATTGCTAGCATGCACAAGCCTGAAGCATATAGGAACCAAACCATGGATACAGTGGTCTGATTCCTAGCTACCTTGTTACCAGAAGGTTTCAAGTGCTAACACATATCACTGATTGTACTTCCTAGTGCGATCAACCTAATATCTGGTTATTTTTGAAGATTTTACAGGTCCTATCAAGCATGCCTACTGGGTCTGTCTTTGACCACAGTTAGCTCTAAGTTTCAACTGTTATGTAAAGTGTTTGCTGCTGTTCTAGGACAGCCAACAGTCCAAGAACTTCTTGCTGATTTGTTACAGTTGCACTTACAATTTTAGGTGCTCTAGCATGTAGTTTTAGTAACCAGAGGTTAGCACATGCATACTAAAATAAGTACAACACACCTAAAGATCTTTACAGCTGAAATAAAGCAGATCTAAGAGACTAACACATGCATTTTTGTACACAGGTATTTTTGGTCAACATGACCCTAGATAAAACCCCCCCCGGGGAAAACCAGTTTGGGATATCTATCTATATAATAATGATTAAAGCAAGAGATACAACAAGTAATGAAATACAATGGAACCTGTATACATAGCAAGCTCCTCACGAGCCTTGCCACAAGAACCAGAGAAAGAAGTGCCCAAACTGTGGTGCGCCCTCTCCCTTTGTTTCCCTCTGTACTGAACTGAAGCGCCCTAGCTCATCAGTAACCCAATGAAGAAATCCCTCCACAAGAATGTCCTCTCCTGTGCTGCCTCTCCACTGAAACTGTCAGAGCTCGAATTCTCCAAGCAGATCTGCTACCAGGTAGCTGCCAATCCTCTCAACATGTGCGCCCTCCTCCTAGCAGAAATGATCACCAGAAATAAACTGAGCCATAAACTGAATGTCTCTCTCCACAGAAACAAGTGCCCAAGCTCTCCTCTCCCTATGCATTAGACCTCATCCTGATCTGACAAGTCCTCCTCTGATGAGCAAATGAAGGATAATAAATGCGCCCCTCCTCCATATACATGCTCCCTCTCAGAAGTAAAGGCTATGGCTCCATGGAAATGCTCTCCATGCAAGCTCAAATCAACCTCAAGCTTCTCCCCAAGCTCTCAAGGGTTTTCCTCAAACCCTCATGAAGTGCGCCCTCTTTCTCCTCAAGACCCTCTTCTCTTCTCCAAAACTCTCAAGTGAAGAATGAGTCTCCAAAATGCCTTTACCCTCTCTTTAGCCTCCTCATGCCAACCCTAAAAGATCAATGGCCTAGATTAGATCTAGCCAAGTCTAATCAATGGCTGAGATCAACTCCAATAATCTCACTAAGAAAACCCACTTTCCTTAGTTGCTTTATGTCTATTAATTCACCCACATTGTGAATTAATTGTCACTTTATGACTTAAGTGACATATTTCACTTTTGACTTAAAACTCCTAAGTCAAAGTGAAATTAGAATCATAAAGTAAAGTACAAGGGTAATAGTCTTCCCCCTTTGTACTTAGAGACTCATAAGCACATGGGGACCACTTTCCAAGGTACCCAAATCTCAACAATTTTTTGGACATTAATAAAATTATATTCATCTTTATCTTTATCCATCCAAAGGTTACTCAGTTATTTTCTGTTTGGACTTTTATGAAGGAATTGCATTTACAAGTGAATGCTAGTCACATACCAGCATAATAAACCATTTCGCATTGAGATTATTGGGAATCATTTCAAGATGATTTTATTGCAAATACTTTCTGTAATTTATATTAGTTTAATAAAAAATATTTTCATAATTTTTAGTGAGGCTTCCAGTACTGTTATTGTATCAAATATCAAAGTGTAAATTAAAAGGAACAAATAAGAATAAGAAAATTTGGCATGATTCTTCTACCACTACTGTTCAATCAAAACTAGAGCCTTCACTATCTACATCTTACTATCTTAGCCATATCAACAGTCTTTTTAAGGGCTACTGTGGTTGTGATTATGCTAAAGGTCTGTTTGAAAGAACAATTTGTTACAGATCAGTCTCCCTGTCCCTGAAGCACTTATTTTTAAACACAATTTTAAATGGGGTATAGCATGCAAATGCACATACTCATTTACTATAAGGATAATGGGATCAACCATCCTACTAGACCCTTTGTATGAGGAATACAGTGGCAATCTATGTACCTTCCATGCAGCTGACACTCTTAAGATAAAATCTGAATATATGCACATGTAGATCAGTCTTGCGGCATTTAGACTGTGGCTTTGGTTTTTTTTTATCAGAGAAAAAATTGTATTTTTTATTCGAGGTGAACCAAAAATACATTCTGTATGTGCTTCCAGCACCAAAAAGAAACTGAATTCTTTACAAACTTTATTTTATCCTCGTTGAAACAAAAATGATCTTCAGAGGACTAGATACCTAATCAATAGACCAGCTAACATTCATGACTCTACATGTTCCAAATATTACAATCTTCCAAAGGACTACTGAGTAATAAGTATTAAAACTCATCTAAGGCATCAGATCATCTGTTTAGCATTAAACCATTATCAACCTCTTCTAAGATGTAAACATTGTCATCCAATGTCAAGCCCATCGGCTTCTGAGTTCTGCTCTCTATAAAGATGTTGAAAGTTTATCTGTTGGAACTGCACCACCAGTCTTTTCAGCTCACAGGCCAGGGAGTAAAGCGAGTTGTTAACAACTTGCACTAAGCCATTCATCCAGTTAGTAGTTAATAGTGAATCACCTTTGACCTGTAAAGAAGTGACATGAGATTTCAATGCAAATTTCAGCAGGTAGAAAAGTGAGTTAAACTCACCTAGATTATTTGTTCCATAATCATCATTTGCTTTAAAGTGGAAGACATGAGTGTCTGAGAGATAGAGAGCGAAGCCCAAGCCCACTAAAGCATCCATATCTCTGCAAGCCCCATCGAAGTATGCCCAAGGCCTGGATCTGTCTAAACATACTACCTTTGAAACTTGAGATGACTTCGGTAGATCTTCTGAAAGGAAAAATCGCAACATGGACCCAATTTGTGCTGATATCTGAAAAGCAGGGCAGAGCTTGTCTTCAAAGGTTAAATTGTTCCCAGCGATCCATACTCCCCATATCGTTAAACAGGGGAGCGCCCTCCATCTCTTAAGATTACTGTCACTATACCACCTCTGTGGACAGCTCTTTACTGATGAGCCCCACCATAAGGATTGTTGTCCCACAATCATCTCCAAATCTTTACAGGTCAGAGTCATATAGTGGCAATGAACAAACGGATGATAATTTGTTTCATCACTTAGTCTACACAATAGATAAATCCATGGCTCTTGCTTACCTCTTTTTATTAATTGATTCCATGTCAGAACCTTCCAATTGAGGGCGAGCCACGTCAGGAGTTTGGCTTTGGAAGGGGCTACGGTCTTCCACAATTTTTCCACCACCATTTAGGATCAGCACCTACATGATTAACCAAAGCCTTATACCCTAGCTTTGCAGAGTAGTCTCCTCCCGTTTCATTGTAAATCCAAACTAGAGTATCCTTTTCATGAGATAACCTGTGTGCCTTAACTAACTCTGCAACAAAGGACTTCCAAAGAGGGATATAGTTACATGTTAGTCCAACCTCTTCGGCTGATTTCCAACCTTGATTCCAGAGATTTGTTTCCTTCGGCTTAGCATCTTGGTTGAGCGTGACTTGCCCTGAGTCCTATAGGTGCTGCGCTAATCCTTCAGGCAAGGATATATCTTGATTGCAATCAATAATAGCATCTTTGCATATTCGAACTGCGGTCCCATTACTTACCTTCCAGGCTAAGAAAACTCCCACTAATGCGAAGGCCAGTGACAAAGCCTTCCATTGATTAGACACATTCTGGATGTGCTTGGGCTCTCTTTTAATCCAATCGTTAATTGTGTTCAGAGAGATATTCTTTTGAGCAAGAATTTGCTTCCAAAGGCTGTCCTTAGATACGAAGTTCCACAAGGGTTTAGCTGCTAGTGATCGCCTGAAGGAGAAAATATCCTTTAATCCCCATCCTCCCAATGACTTTGGCAGAGCCACCTTCTTCCAACTAACCCAATGGGTGCCCTTATACTCTGAGCTTCCTTGCCATAGAAAATTAAAACAACATTTCTGTACCTTTTCCAAGACCCCCTTTGGAATGAAGGCCAAGTTATGCAAGTATACTGATATCAGTTCAAACACAGACTTTACAAGGACTAGCCTGCCCCCTTGAGATAACCACTTATTGCACCAAAGGTCAATTATCCTTTCCACCTTCTCTAAGAGCCACATTCACTCAACTTTGACATAGCCATTCGATTTAAGATTATATACCCAGATACCTGAAACCGCCATCAAGATTGAGCTGTTGGAAAGGAAGGGTGTTCTTCAGGTCAGACAGGAGCTCATGGCTTACATTTTTTGAATATACTGCCGACTTCTTTTCATTGACCTCCATTCCAGTCGCCTTCTTAAATAGTTGCAGGATTTCCTTAAGGGTTGTGACATCCCTTCCATTGGCCAAACAGAAACACAGTACGTCAAAGCGAAGGTGTGATAACACTAACTCCCTTCCGATACTGATACCAGAAAATAACCTTTTCCTTTTAGCATCTTCAATAGCTCGACTCAACCCTTCTTCCACAAGGAGGTAGAGATAAGGAACAAGGGACAACCTTGTTGTAACCCTCTGGAAGATTTGAAGAATGTCGAGGTAGATCCATTAATAAGGACGACAAAGTTTACTGATGAGACACACCACATTATCCAACGAACCATAGGTCAAGAAAAACCTAAATGAAGCAGTAACAAATGGAGGTATAGCCAGGACACTCTATCACAGGCCTTGGACAAATCAATCTTAAGAATTGCTGCTGGAGTGTGTCCTATCTTAATGAAGTGAATTACTTCTTGGGTGGAGCCAATCGCTTCATTGGAAATTCTTCCGGGTATTTTGCTGAGTTGTTTGCTTAATTTCTGAATTTGTGAGGACAGGTTTGGTCCTCTGTTTTGGTGATTTTCTGGTTGTAAAGAAGGCTGGTTTTTCCTTCAGAAAATTTTTGAATTTGACATTTACAGAACAGAAAATTTGTGTCTCAAATGTGAATGATTCATCTCAGATCTTGATGTTTCCGTTGCTGTAAATTTTCTGTCATAATTTCTTTGTAAAATTGTTTAGTGATAGCAGCTAGGGTTTACCGTCGGATCACTAGGAATCAATTTTCAGATCTGAAATTAGCACATAGAGTTGCATGTGAAAATTGACATGGTATCAGAGCTGAAGGTTTGAAGGAAGAGAGGGAGTCATCCTTTGAGACAGTTGAGAAACTTTTTTGTTCTAGGCAGGTCACCATGGAGACTTGGTTGGTGGATAGTGGAGCTTCTTGTCCTACGACAGGATCATAAAAATCACTCACCAGTTTGACAGAGGAGAACTCTCGATTGCAAGTAGAACTTGGTGATAATGCTAAGTATGCAGTCGAGGGAATTGGCACAACCTCGTTTTAGCTGAAGTCCAGAAAGCCTCTCAAGATGAGTGAAGTGTTGTATGTGCCTGGACTAAAGAAGAACCTACTTTCTATCTCTTCCATGGAGGACAGGGGGTATACAATGGCATTCGTAGATGGGAAGGTTCTTGCTTGGCCAAAAGGATTGAGTCTTGACTTCGTAGAAGTCATTGGTACTCGTGATGGCAGTCTTTACAAGCAGACTGGTCAACTAGCTCAAGCCTTGGTACATGACAATAATAATCTATGCGAGCTTTGGCATAGGAGATTGGGATACTTACATCACCAGGCTTTTCCATTATTGAGGAAGATGGTTACGTCTTCTAGAATTTGGAATTGAACACTAGGGAGTATGCAGAGGTTGTGCACTTGGCAAGAATGCCAAGGCTGCTTTTCCAAGCAGTGACAACAGGTCTAAGGAGATCCTAGACCTGGTCATTCAGATGTCAGTTCCATCTGCGAGTGGTTGACAGTATTACATGACCTTTATTGATGACTATTCTAGGAAGACATGAATCTTCTTCATGAAGACTAAGGATGAAGTCTTCAGTCGATTCAGGGAGTTCAGAGCTCTAGTAGAGAATCAGACAGGGAAGAAGATCAAAGTTTTGAGGTCAGATAATGCGGTGAGTATACCTCCAACGAGTTCAAGAACTTCTGTAAGGAAGCAGGGATTAAGAGGGAGTTGAAAGTGCTTTTTAACCCATAGCAGAATGGGGTTGCAGAGAGGAAGAACCGAACAATAATTGAGGCGGCCAAGGCAATGTTACATGATCACGATCTACCCATGATGCTCTGGGTAGAAGCATGCAACACTGCATTTTATGTTTAGAACAAGAGTCCTCATAGGATCTTGGAGGACAAGACTCATGAGGAGGCATTTACAGGAGTGAAACCAAAGACAGGGCATTTGAGGATCGTTGGTTTTCCACTCTACATCCATGTTCCTAAGGAGAAGAGAACAAAGTTAGAACCTTCTAGGACGAAGGGCGTGTTTGTGGGATACAGTGAGACATCGAAGGCCTATCACATGTAAATTCCGGGACAACAATATGTTGAGGCTAGTCGGGATGTCAGGTTTAAGGACTTGTCCTTCAGGAGGTCCCGTGAGACCACAACAGGTGGTGAGGAGCAGGAGGCTCCAAAGATTGAGGTGAGTATAAGACCATCCAGTACTGAGGAGCAACCCTTAGATCACGAGGAGTCAGAGGAGTTTGTGGATCCAAGAGATCCTCCTAGTGATGAGGACATGAGGCCTAGATGGCTTCGAGATACTTTGAGGGATGCAAAGGGGCACACAACTCCCAGAGGCACCTTCAGAGAGAGTAGGCCTCCACAAATATTTTCCAGCTATGTGGCTCTTATGAGCAACATCATTGATTTTGAACCTTCTAGTTTTGAGGAAGCAATAGGCCAACAGGTTTGGAAGGATGCCATGATGGAGGAGTACCAATCCATCACGAAGAATGACGTATGGGATATGTTGATGATTGCAGCTTCATGAGACATTCTCTAGGTCGTACTCCTCGATGGAATGAGCTGGGTTGACCTGTGATGATAATCCTTGATGGACTTAGTTGAGTATGACACTTATCGATGGACTGATAAGTTGTACTAGGTTGGTGCCCAACGACCCTTGGGTTGTAGCCCATGTGGTTGGGATATTGTATTGGGTTGGTGCCCAACGACCCTTGGGTTGTAGCCCATGTGGTTGGGATATTGTATTGGGTTGGTGCTCAGCGACCCTTGGGTTTTAGCCCATGTGGTTGGGACATTATGGGTTGTACTCCATCGTTCTCTAGTGGGTTGTATCCCCTAGAAGATTTGGACAGGTCCACATTGGTTGTAGGCTATAGCCATGTGTGATGTGATGGAGGAGACCTTTCACTATGACGTCAAAAGAAGGAAGAAGGTCCAAGCTTGGCGCAGAAGACAAAAAGGTTCATGTTGGCCCCTGCTAGAGACACCACTTGGACGTGATAGTTCACACCTTGGACATGTATATATAAGAGAGCTATCTGCCATTTGTAACACACACTTGGATATATTTCTCTCTTGTGTATTTCGCTATATTGGACTAGTGTGCTATCTTTTGGAGTTGTAGTGCTATTCTTCTTCTGCTCTTGTATCTTCTCTTGGACAAATATTCTAGTGAAAGGTTGCCGGGTTTTCTTCCCTTGTGCAAAGGGGTTTACCAGGATAAATTCTTGTGTATCTTGCGCATGGTTTTCTTCTTGTGATCCTAGTTATATATTGCAGTTATTGTATATGGTTTATGCTTCAGTTATGCTTCTGCTAATATGAAATGGTGAAGAAAGTTAATAAAATTGAACAAGCATAAAATTCAACAGGATATAGTTTCAAGACCGAAAGGGAAGCCTGTAGTGACTTCCAAGTGGATCTACAAGATCAAGCATACTATAGATGGCAATATCAAGAAGAAGGCAAGGTTCGTGGTAAGAGGGTTCTCCCAGAAAGAGGGAGTGGACTACAAAGAAATATTTGCTTCAGTGGCTGGGGATACTTCTATCAGGACAATTATTTCTCTCACTTCAATTATGAAGTGGAAGATCCATCAGATGGATGTGAAGACAACGTTTCTCAACGATGTGATTGAGGAGGTATACATATAGAAACCTCAAGGCTTTGAGGTACATGGGAGGAAAACTCATGTGTGCAAGTTGACGAAGGCATTGTATGGACTCAAGCAGGCACCCAGGATATGGTATTCTAGGATTGATGGGTATTTGTAGAGCTTGGGCTTCGCCAAGAGTGATGCCTACCCCAACCTATATCTCCTACAGGTTGGTAAGGATCCTCTCATATTGGTGTTATATGTTGATGATTTGTTTCACATGAGCTAAAAAGCTCATTACCAGGTGAAAAAATGAATTGGCGTCATAGTTTGAGACGAAGGATATTGGACTGATGCATTACTTCTTGGTATTAGAGGTGTGGCAACAGCGAGGTGAAATCTTCCTCGGACAGGGGAAGTATGTAGTCGAGATACTAAAGAGATTCAGTATGATGGATTGTAAGTCCATGACTACACCTATGACCACCAACCTGAATACGTCGGGGGCCTCAGATTCAGACTTGTTGGATCCCATGATGTACAGGCAGTTGATTGGGTCATTGATGTATTTAGTTAATACCAGACCAGATATCTGTTTTACTGTCAACACCTTGAGTCAGTTCATGGTTGAGTCGAGGCAGGTGCATTGGGTAGCAACAAAACATGTGCTCAAGTACCTTCGGGGTACAGTTGGATTTGGTTTGAGATATGTCGAACGTGATGGAGTGAGGTTGCATGGAAATTCAAACTTGGATTGGGTAGGTAGTGTAGTTGACAGGAAGAGCACTTCTGGTGGTTGTTTTAGCTTGGGATCAATAGTGGTTTCTTGGTACAACAAGAAACAAAATTCCACGGGACTTAGCTCAGCAGAGGCAGAGTATATGGCAATCCATTTGGCGAGTTGTGAGACTATTTGGCTTTGCAAGCTTCTTGTAGGATTATTTGGTTAGGAGTTGGAGCCCACCGTTATCCACTGCGACAACCCGAGCTGTATCAAGCTCTTAGAGAACCCAGTGTTTCACGACAAGTCAAAAAACATTGAGATCGGATACCACTTCATCAGAGACAGAGTACAGAAGGGAGCAATGAAGCTCCAACACATTTCCAAAGATGAGCAGATTGCAGATATTCTCACCAAACCCCTAGTGAAGGTGAAGTTCGTCTACTTCAGAGACAAACTAGGAGTGGTGGAGAATACCTCCCTTGTTAAGAGGGAGTGTTGATTTTTGTAGCTTCAGGAGGCATTCTCACTAGAGGCCAAGGTGTCAGGCATGTGGGAATCTTCGTTAGCACCAGATTAGCCTTTTGTTTCAGTGAAATAAGCCTTGGAATGAGGCTAGGGCCTCATGGGCAAGTTGATGGGTTTTGTGGGCTTGTGTTAGGGCTTCACACCCACAAAGAAGAATAAAATATTCTGATTAATTGTTGAGTTTAGGAAGGGCTCCTAAACTCACTCATTGGACTCCTATAAAAGGAGAGGAGATTGTGACATCTCATTGTGACATTATGGAGTTAGCATAAGTGAGTAAGCACTTGTGCTAGGATGGAAATTTTAGCAAGAGAATTTCGGCACCTAGGCAATCTGGGCTAGGGTATTTTGTTTTTTATATCTTTGTTCTTGGCAGGAAAGAAATCACACGTCTGGAGAAGGTAGCAGCTGAAGAGTAGAGAGGCCGCATGTGTGGAAGTGAGGCAACAACTGAAGAAAACAAGCCGCGCGTGTGGTACGGACCATACATGTCCGTACAACAAGAAAAAAGGCTGCACATGTGAAGATAATCAGGCCACACATGTGAGATAGGCTGGTCGCACGTGTGAAGGAACAGGTCTGTACAGGCTGATGTTAGCAGCCGTATGGCTGACGTCAGCAGGCCGTACAGGTGACTTGTGGCAGTTTTGCTGATTGGAAATTCTTTCGGGTGTTTTGCTGAGTTGGTTGCTAAATTTCTGAATTTGTGAGGACAGGTTTGGTCCTCTGTTTTAGTGATTTTCTGGTTGTAAAGAAGGCTGGTTTTTCGTTCAGAAAATTTCTGAATTTCACATTTTCAGAACAGAAAATTTGTGTTGCAAATATGTGAATGATTTGTCTCAGATCTTGATGTTTCCGCTGTTGTAAATTTTCTGTCATAATTTCTGTGTAAAATTGTTCAGTGATAACAGCTAGGGTTTACTGTTGGATCACTAGGAAGCAATTTTCAAATCTGAAATTAGCACATAGAGTTTCATATGAAAATTGACAACTTCAGATGCAAAAGTCATAGCTGTTCAAAGTTACAAGTTGAAACCCCAACCATTTTAGGATTTCTCGAGGCCCAGGAATGAAAAGAATTGAATATAGAAGAACGGTGAACAATTTATGTGAAGATGTAACATGTGATGAATGTGGAAAACTGTGACCAAATATGGGATATTTATATAGGCAAAATCTTCAAAATTAGTTTGTTCTAGTGCTAGTTTTAGTCCAGTTACCCTTATGTATGTTGATGTGGCTTGAGGGGTTAATATAGCCCGCTTCTCTACTGATTTTGGCCATAACAGGATGGAAGATCAGAAGAATTTTCAGAAGTACTACGATATGCATTTAAGTAAATTTAAAGCCCAATTGAATGGATGATTTAAAATTGCAAGAGTGTTGTCTACTCTTAGAAATTTGATCATTAAAGAGAAATCATGTTGACTAAAAATAATAATAAATAAATAAAGTTAAATGCTGGTTTACTGTTAACTTACCATTCTTTCAAGGGTTTTTATAACTTTTTCTTCAATTTGCACTATAAAAAACCATTGCATAGCTATGGTTTCCCTTTTCAACTGATATATTCTTTTGGGTTTTCACAAATTTATCTTGTTTGCATGATTGTTGTATTTTTAGTCTCATGGCTTTGTAATTTGTTGACCCTGCCCTCCTTGTTATTCTGTCTCAATCATATATTAAATAAAGTTTTTGCAGTTCTGTTGTTGAACTTCAACTTTATTCCTTTTCTTGGCTGATTTCATGCTATCCATGGGAATCTTGGTGGATGATTATCTTTTGTACTTACTACTTAGTCCATCAATAGAAATTCTTACATATCAAACTCTCCTTGTACATATCGATAATTAAAGTTTCAACAAATGCATGGTCAACATTTTCATCTCTCCTATTGTTTGTTTTACCTTCTAGATTTCTTCCTTTTCATCCTCCATGTTTAATGACTAATATGTTGAAAATGGTTTCCTATATTCCTTTTCTACACTACTTGTGTTTTATTTGTATATTAAATGTTTAAGGTGTGGCATCTTCTCTTTATTGAGTTTTGATTTTTTTTTGATTAGCTTCATAAATCTTCGGGAGACATGTTTTTCTAGAACGTGTCTTTCGATTTTCATTTAAGTAGGATGCACGTTTCCTTTGTTTAAAATTGCCATCTTTTTCTTGTGAAGGGTGTGCGAGCCATTACATTTCTAATGCCTTGAATTGAGGGATAGCTATTAAGCAAATTTTTCCTCTTTGCTTGGTATGAATTTATTCACTTTTGTAGGTCTTCAACTTTAAACATATTTTCATGTCCAGTAGGGGAAATCATTTGTGATATGGGCCATTTATCAAACAAGAAAACATTAAAAGTTTGATCCACTGAGGGAAGGTAGATACTGAAGAAATTATTAGATTGTTTGGTTTGAACTTTGCATGTGATGTGGGGTGTTACTACCCCTCTTATGTAGGGGTAACTAGAGGAGACCATGTCTCATGGTCCACAATGAAGACAGTGATCCCAGAGATGATCGTCATCATTCTCCATAGACAACATCCCCTCAGATGCCTCCCCTCTCATCCATCTCAGCTCATTTCACTTGATCAACATGGTTCATCTGATGATGGTGGTCCAACACACATGAGGTATACTAGTCATTGTTTCATATAAAGTGTCACATTTAATGCATTAGGCGTTTAGATGAGGATCATGGGTTGACATTAGATAATGGATCATGATTGCTTGGGAGTTATGCTTTTTTCCTTGTTTCACCTTGGTGGCCATCATTTGTGTCCTAGTCCAGTGTTGTCACTCTTGGGGAACAAGGGTACTACTGGGAGGCCTTGATAGGGGTAACATACCACTCCCTTCCATAGTTAACACTTTTCATCTTGATTCTTTTTCGTTGTCCTATCTTTTGGTAATGGCTTTTGCATGCACACCAAAAAGGCTTGTGCCTTCATCCTCCTTTGAGAAGAAGGTCTAGAATGTTGAGGTTGATGCAGCTGCTAAAGAATAAGAAAAAATAAAAGCATGTTATAAAAGAAAGAAGAAATAATGGGATAATAAATGACCAAGTCAAAAGCAGGTCAACTTGAGCTCTACCCCCTCGCTATGAGGCAATCACTCCTAGTCTTAATGCATTGAATGCATATCAATTAAAAGGACCGAATCCCAGTAAGAAAATTAATAAAAGTTTGAAACCTGAAAAGGGGACTTGTAAAATAATAAAAGAATATCAAAAGGCAAGAAGGGGTTTGGAATACACAGTGCTGAGGAAAGGGTATCTCAAGCTGCAAGTGCTCCCTTTACAAAGGGGCTCATAGAGATGAAACCATACATGTCCTTGCATGTCAATGACACCATGACCATGAAGTAAACCCCATGCCACCTCATTCACTTATACTTACACTTTGAAAAGTTTTTTGGGAAATACCTCTCTACTTGGGTATTGACACACTTAATAGGGTCTTATGATGGTTCTCCCATACCTAAAGTTGACAAATTGCATAAAGTCTTGAGCTAGTGTGAAGCTTGAAGAAGATACCTAATGTGAATTGCTTACGTGGCTCTTGTATTAAGTGATGGCTTACTTTATATGATTCCAATGGCTTTTGTATCTTATAGTTGTTGTTCTTACTTGATGATGCCACTGACTTTATACACTATACATAGGACGTTGCACACTTGATGTAGAGCATTGGACCCTTTGATGATTTGACATGCCATGGGGCACCTTTCCACACCTCCTGGACCTTGGACATTGGACAAATGAGCTTGGACATTGTAGATATAACTTGATGTGCCATTGAGAGGGCATGAAGCCCACATATTGGATAGTGCACCCCCTCAGCATATTAGGGTTTGATTGGATGATGTTGCACTTGGAGATGATTGTACACCTATTTGGAGAGGTTGTTGAGCCTTCCTCCCTTATGACATTATATCTAAGTTACCAGGATACGGAAACGGATCTGGATACGGATCCAAATCCAAATACGGATGCGCTAGATTTTTGAAAAGCCAGGATTCAGATACGACGAGAATACATCAAGTACAAAAATCGATTAATCAGAATCAAAACCATTGATGAATCACAACATTAGAAACTATTAGAAATTTAGAATTAATATACATATTTATTATTAAGTTAATAAGAATTATGTATACATTATACATTAGAAATTAATATATTTATTATAAGTTAATAATAATAATATGAAAGGTTTCTTTGTTGAAAATTAATAGAAAGTAGTTACAAAATATTAGCATTTGTGTTAAGTTAATGGAATCTAAATATTCTAATGTTGTGATTCTAATGTTCTAACTATTTTGATATTAGCTATTTTAATATTCCTTTGAAGCTATTTTAATAAAGACTATATATATATATAATACCATATTTAAATAAATAATATCATATATATCGTATCCTATCATATTTAAATAAATACTAATATAATATCAATATGATATATTTAAATTTTAAAGCGGTAATATATTAATATACAAGTAATATGATATATCCTATTTAAATTTAAATATGATAAATAGTAAACCTGTAAAAATTTAAATAAATATGAGTTCTGGGGTTAGGCTCGCTTATAAAATAATTCTGAATGCTACAACCCTGAAAAAAACTTGAAAACCTAAAATGACGTTAATTATCTTTGGTATCCGTGTGTGCTTATCTTTGGTATTCATGCGTGCGGGGTCCGGTCGATCGAAATGCATTATTTTGTGTACGGGATCCGCGTGCAAATCGAAGGATCCGTTTCAACCCTCATGGATCCGTTTCCGGCGACAGAGGATGCGTGGTGTTGGCGGATCCCATGCGGATTTGGGCAGATCCGTATCTGGATCTGGATCTATCCGCGGATCTGGTAACTTAGCATTATGTCCTAGCCCTTGGATGTGTTAATTTTTGAGCTATTATTATTTTTCTTTTCAATTTACTAGATAACAATAACATAGGTAGGATCATTGAGAGAAACACAATCACAAGATACACAACATTTATCCTGGGAAACCCTCATGGGGGAGAAAACCCAACAAAACTTCCTTAATATAGATAGCCAATACAATGCCAAGACAATAAACCAAAACACTAGAGAATATCCAACACTGAGCAATGCGCCTCTCTCTTCCTCCTTCTCCCAACTGCAGCTCTCCAAACTTGCACACTTGATGAGGGAATGAGTGAGTGAACAAATGAGGTGTTGACTTCCTTTATTTATACAAATTGGCAGGTGGTGGAAAGGTGCCTCTTCACTGGGCAGGGCCATCTTGTCTTCTTAGTGGTTAAAACCACTTTAATTAGCCTAGGGGTCAACTTCTCAATTTGCATAATATATTTAGGGTTTGACCAATCCACAAAAGGGGATTTGGTCAATTACAATGCCCGACATGATCAATCCACAAAAGTGGATTGATCTAATGAATAATAACTCAATAATAAATAGAATACTCTTTGCAGTTACAATATTTCAACACTCCCCCTTAACAAGAAGGGTATTCTACAACATCATCAAGAGAGAGAGAGGGCAGCAACACCAACACCATCTGGAACAGTGACTGGCATATCTATAAATCATCGAAAAGTTTTCTCATCATCATCGTTCACAACATGGAGTTGGAGTAGCATCATCATCCTCATCAACATAGTAACATCATCATCATCGAAAGTAACATCATCATTTTCTTTAGCATGAGGCCAAAGTAATATCATCAACATCTTTAGCATGAGGCTAAAGTAACATCATCATCTTCAGCATGAAAGCTCAAATAACATCATCATCGTCATCTTTAACAATAAGCTGAAGTGGCATCATCATTATCATCTTCAGCATGAATTAGTATAACACTAATACATCATCATCATCAATAACAACACAAGGCTGATACAACATCAACAATAGCAGTATCACAACACGAAGGCTGGAGCATCATCAACATCAACACTAGATTGGAAATTTCAGCATGAAGCTGGCATCTCAACAACATTGGCATGAAGCTGGAAATCTTCAACACGAGGCTGGCATCACAACAACATCAGCACGGAGCTGGAAATCTTCAGCATGAGGCTGGCATCAACAACATCAACACGCAGCTGGAAATCTTCAGCACGAGGCTGACATCAACAACATCGACACGAAGTTGGAAATCTTCAACACGAGGCTGGCATCAACAACATCAACACGACGCTGGAAATCTTTAGCACGAGGCTGGCATCAACAACATCAACACGAAGCTGGAAATCTTCAGCACAAGGCTGGCATCAACAACATCGGCACGAAGCTGGAAATCTTCAGCACTAGGCTGACATCACAACATCTTGTGGTACTCTGACAGATCCAAAGGATCTGCCCAGGAATCAAAAGATTCCCTAGGATATAAAATTCTAACGGAGCTTCCACTACCGACCAAAGCTAGCATATACATGTGCAAGTACTTTGACAGCCCGTCCTTACGGACCTTCGGGATCTGTTCAGGGATGATCAATACCCTAGGATATAAAATCCTAACTGAGCTACCCGCTATCGGTTAGGATACCATAGTATCATCAACACTACTCCCTCTTTCGAGGAAGGTCCTTTCGGACTATACCAAGCTTGTCTCGAAAGTGCTTAAACTTTACACGAGACAGAGGCTTGGTCAACACATCAACATGTTCATCTGTGCCAACATAATGGAGCTTTATGGCTCCTCTCTGCAACATATCATGAATGAAGTGATACCGGATCTCTATGTGCTTCGACTCATCACAAAACACATCATCTTTATACAACTCTGGTTATCACATAGGATCACGATGGCTTCCGTCTCCAGATCAAATGGATTTGTCAACAACATCCGAAGCCGTATGGCTTCACAACTGGCGAAACATGCTGCAATATATTCCGCTTTTGCCGTGTTGGAAGCAATACTGGGTTGCTTCCTACTCTGCCACGAAGTCATGGCTGACCCCAGACTGAAAAACATCCTGAAGTGCTCTTTGTATCAAAAACACTTCCAGCTCAATCTGAATCAATATATCCATACAATTTGGAGTCATGATCTGTAGTATAACAGAGACCAAAATCCAATGTATCCTTAAGGTATCTTATCACATGTTTTGCGACAATAAGGTAAACACGTCTAGGCTCTACCAGATATTGACTCAAGGTGTTCACAGCAAAACATATATCTGGCCTGGTGTTCGTTAGATATATCAACGATCCAATGATCTGTCTGTATAGCGTAGCATCAACCAATTCTAACGGAGTATCGACCATGAGCTTCAACTTAGTTCCCATGGGCGTGTTCATGGATTTACACTCCAACATATCAAACCTATTCAATATTTCAACTGCATAGTTCCCTTGGTTAAGGACGATCTTCTTTGGGCTCTGCCAAACTTCAAGATCTAAGAGATAATGCATTAGGTCTTTCATCAAACTTTGTAGCAAGCTTCTTCTGCAATCTGTGATGAACTTTTCTTCATCTTGTCAAGAATACATCATCTACATATAGTAGCAACAATATAACTGGCTCATCATTCATAAACTTGAAGTAAAGGTTAGAATCATCTTTACTCTTGGTAAAGCCCAAGCTCTTCAGGAAACTGTCAATTCTGCCATATCAAGCTCTAGGAGCTTGCTTCAACCTGTACAGATCCTTCTTCAACTTGCAGACCCGAGTCTTTCTATCTTCAACTTCAAACCAAATTTTCACATTGGATTGTACCAATTTGGTACACTTGCTCAGCTGCAACGCAATCTACAGAATCATGTGCTAGCTCTATGTGCTCTTTGCAAAGCACTATCTGTTTCACTGCTTGAGAGTATGTCCTCTCCTCTTTCTGTAACTGTTCCTTCTGGAATTGGGACTCTGCACCTGCAGTTGCTCTGAAGCTGAGAATGGTTGCTCCATTCTCACTGTGACTGTTGAAATCAGAGAGTAACTCCTCTACTCCATCATGGCAACAAATTCATCTGAAACTAAGAATGGCTCAATAACTGATATTGAATGTAGATCTTCTTCTTTCATGGAGGTAACTCTATTTTTTATTGTAGTCATGTCTCCATGACCCAACTAATGTACCTCACCAACTGCCACTCAATTTTAAATATGGGGATTGCTCCCCCTGCAGTTCATACTATATATGAATCATGGTTGTTCTGGTTGTCTTCATGAATACTGGAACTATTTCTTCAATTACTGGAGTAAGTGTCTCATCATAGTCTTCTCCCTCTTACTGGGAGAATCCTCTGGACACACATTAGGCTTTGTACATCTGCAACATGCTTGGTCTGTTAGATCAATCTTGGAAGTCAATACTGACTTCTCTTCTAGTCTCACGAAAAAATCCATATCCTAGTCTTTCTGACTGGCTTCCTTCTCTATCACTGAAAGAAGGGAATCTTCCCAAGAGATTTCATATCTCCTACGAGTCTCTGAAGCTGCGATCTAGTCTTCTCGTGGTATCTGTCTCCCGGTCCTGGAAGTTGTCTTTTCATCTAATCCTTTCTGAGATCAGGCTTACTCTCGATTTCTTCTGAGTCTACAAGGACTTTATCATCTCTTATGAGGTATACTTGGTGTTGAATACCAAGTCTAAATATGAAAGGCCGAGTCAGACTTCAAACGAGTTCTGCTTCCCGTCAAGGTGGCTTCATTATCCTTTGACCAAGTCTTTTGTGAGTTGTTGTTCTAATGTTCGGTCATCTTTGGAGCCTTCCGCTCCTTACAATCAATCTCCATATGAGATACTCTTGATCTTAAAAGATAACTTCTTCTTCTTCTTTGGTACATGAATGTATATGGTCATGTACATAGTCTGCTTCATGTCTCATCTAATCTATTGCCTTCTGCAACCTTCACTATAGCTTTCTCAGGGTCATCACCTGTGACCTAAAACAAGGTCAACAAAACAAGCAGCAAGAATAATACTCTTTTGATAATAGTAAATAAAACAATAGCATGAATAATCGTCACAGTAGCTCCTTTAGAGCTATCACTCGTGACTTGTCTGAAACAAAGATCAAAAGTAAGAAATACAATACGAAATGAGATCAACACTCTTCTAGTGTTGTGATCAAACATTCATCCAAGGTAACCTGGAACTAACACAAGAAGTTTCTCCTAGAGGAGATATTAGTTGTATCTGGTAAATGATTACATTAAGCATTTATCTCAATATGCTCACATGCTACCAAGTATAATACTTTTCAAAGACTGCTACCTCAACTATAGTGTTTACTTGTAAGGAGGTAGTTATCAACTTGTCATGTGCAACTTTGAATCTTATCAACTTAATTAATCAAACCTGGAACCTGGAGCCTTGTCCTCAAGAATGAGTGTGTTGCTTTTCTTCCAAGTCTCCACTCAAGATGATGAGTGCTTTCTTCAACCTGTCTTTTGTACTAAGACAATATGCTATCTTGACAAAAAGCTGGGTTAGAGAATAAACTCTATGATCTCAATTTTAATCCATCTAATACATTGACTCTAATTTTTGACCAAAGGTTAGTACGATGGTCATATCTTCATCATGCAACCTAGATGAAAATAATGTCATAACAAATAGATGCATATCAGAATAATTAAACCTGGGTTGCATTATTCCTTTGAATGTGTTGGATCTGAGATCCTTCTGAATCTATGGCAAGAGATCTCTTCTCCTGCAAATACCCTTTAAAGCTTAACAATTTAAACATATGTGAATACATACCTCTGATAGCATTTGCAGGTAGTGGCACCATCTGGTAGCAACGGTAATAATTACCAACCCTTAAAAACTTCAAGGGTGACTGCAACTGGTATTGTAGCTGATACTTCAACTGATACTGCAACTGCAATTGATACTGCAACTGATTTTGAAACTGCAACTGCAACTGCAACTTAGGGTTTTATGAGGAAACCCTAATTTTTCAAACTTCAAATTTTGAAATTCTGATCTAGGGGCTAGATGTGCTGAGCTGAGGCGAGTAAGCTGGTGCAGTCAGATTTATGAAAATCCAAATTTTGCCCCTTGAAATTGAGCTTGCAGAAAACTGGACTGGTACTTCTAGTACTGGTTCTGGTACTTCTGGTACTGGTTCTGGTTTTCTAGTACTTTTGGTTTTCTGGTACCAGTGAAAACTAGGGTTTCACTTTCCGGGAGTTATGTCCACTGAAAAGGTGCGCTCAAGGTGCCAAAGAGTTCCCTAGGCTAGGGCGCACTTTTCTAGATGGTTTCTAGGTTGATATTCCTCTCCAACAAAAAGCCCTAATTTTCTTGTACAACAACAATGACGTTTTTCTTTATCCAGTGAAAGATGCTCTCTTCAACTTAGCTCTGATACCATGTTAAGTTTTGAGCTATTATTATTTTTCTTTTCAATTTACTAGATAACAATAGCATAGGTAGGATCATTGAGAGAAACACAATCACAAGATACACAAGATTTATCCTGGGAAACCCTCATGGGGGAGAAAACCAAGCAAAACTTCCTTAATATAGATAGCCAATACAATAAACCAAAACACTAGAGAATATTCAACACTGAACAATGCGCCTCTCTCTTCCTTCTTCTCCCAACTACAACTCTCCAAACTTGCGCACTTGATGAGTGAATGAGCGAGTGAACAAATGAGGCACTGGCTTCCTTTATTTATACAAACTGGCAAGTGGTGGAAATGTGTCTCTTCGCTGGGCAGGGCCGACTTGTCTTCTTAGTGGTTAAAACCACTCTAATTAGCCTGGGGGCCAACTTCTCAATTTGCATAATATATTTAGGGTTTGACCAATCCACAAATGAGGATTTGGTCAATTACAATGCCCGACATGATCAATCCACAAAAGGGGATTGATCTAATTAATAATAACTCAATAATAAATAGAATACTCTTTGCAGTTATAATATTTCAACAGGATGTTGCACTTGTCGATGATGACGTCATGATTTTATGCTAGTGTGATGGCATCCTTTGATGAGGAGATGTGACCCTTGATGCTTTACACCCTTTTGATTGAGAGATGTGGCCTTTAGAGGCCCTCTTTACCCTTTAGAGGATGATGTTACCTCCCTTGGAGGCACTCACTCTCACACATGTCATTTTGAGGGGACATTTTGACAGATTTTCATGTTATCTTTATGTTAGAGGCTATTTTGGGGGTCGACCTAGACCTAGCCACCTTGTATCATGAATGTTTTACATTTTCGGGGCTTTGTGAGTGGAAAAGCGCTAGGGTTTCTTCATATAAAAGGATAGCGCTTTCCTCAGCAAATGATAACTCACACTTGTGGAGAATCACTTCTATAGTATTCTTTTACTCTTTTCTCATCATGGAGTACTTATGCGCACCTCCTGGAGAGTGATCTTGTGGATGTTTCTCTTGTTTTGGTGGATGATTCTTGATTTAGGGTTTCCTCATGCATAGCGACTTGGTATAGTAAGTGTTCTTTCCGAGTATTTATGTCTATTCATGGTGTTTTAATTAGATCCTCTATCAAATTATTGATAAGTTGCATGTTATCTTGTTTTCCTTGGATAATTTTGTTTTGAAACCCTAGGAAGGCTTGTAATTATGCATCCCCTTCCTTGTTTTCATTCAGCTTACGCTTGTTGAAGCATATAAGGCCAAATTTAAGGATTGTGATTATACATCCCCCTAAACTTGTCTTTATTGGTTAGATTCTAGAGCTTGTGATTGTACTACTCTAGGGTTTGACCTATTTTCCACCTTGATGTCTTGTTAAAAGTCATACAAAGCATAGGACGACATTAGGGATTGTGATTGTACATCCCCCTAACTTGTTTTTCTAAAGGATTATACCTAGGGCTTGTGATTGTACATCTCCCTAGAATTTAAACCTTGAGTTTTCCTTGTCTCTTATCCTCCATTGAGGTAGCATTGACTCCATATGCCCAAGGACTTAAGATGGCACTAGTCTTTCTCTTATTGCAAGTGATCTAGTTCTAAACCCTAGTTTTAGCTCTCTTTCTCCCAACGTCTTGTGTTAGCTTTAGGACTTTTGCATTGCATCTTCATTTACCATCATCCCTAGCCTAACACCTTGCATTTATTGTTTGGAATCACCTCTAACATCATTTATTGCTGCATTAATTGCATTTTCAGCCATTAATGTTTAACATCCTGCATCTATTTAACATAGTTTCATGCTATTTAATTTCAGCAATCATTAGTTAATGGCTTGTTAGTCTTTATTCTTGCCTTTGGCATCTTTTCCATTGCATTCTTTATTAATTTAGGACTGTTTACTTGCTGCTGTTATAAACTTGTTATATGCTGAAGTGTTTCATCTTTTACTCAAGTTTTATTACAACCTTTTCTTCTCTTTTGATAGCTAGTGTTTCGGGGCATTTATTTTACTATTTCAACTTGGTAATTGTCATTGATTGCTTAGAACATCCCCTCACACATGCACATTAATTTTACCTTGCTTAAGCCACTTTAACCTTGCCTTGAACCTTGACCTAGCTAGTGAAGTAACCAAGATAAGGGGCCATAGACTTTCTTAGCCTTCCTATAGAATTCTTTTAGGTTACTAGGGAAGCCTCCCTTGTGTTGGATCTCTATCCTTCACTAAAACGAGGGAAGTACTTGCTTAGGTGATAGTGGCAAATACTTCCATATGTTACACTAGTCAAACACCTTGTGAAGGCTTTGCGCAAGTGCTAGATTTTGTGATAACATGGGGTATGGGGTGTTATAAGCAAAAATTGTTTGTTGAGATGGATTTACCTATCTGGTAGTTGGGCTTGTTATAAGCTTCTTGGTGACTTGGCATGAAGTAGAGCGACCTGCACCTCGGATAGTCTTGTGTTCGAGGTGGTGAAAGGGAAAGAATGAGAGGTTAGGGACTTAAATGCAAACCCTCTTCAAACCACTTAGATGGAGTGCTGAAAAGGTTGAGAAATGGTGAATATGTGCAATGGATATGGATAGCAAGTGTGTTGATTTTTGGACCAGTGTATTAATAAGAGCTAATAAATTGTTAACACTCTTATATGCCCCCCCAAAATTGGTCTAAACTAAATCTCGGGGTCAATGGAGGCCTAAAACAACTTGTTGATTGAATTGTTTATGCAAGTGTGTCTGGAAAATGAGTCGAATCAACATTTACAACCTATAGCCATGTCATTTAAGGTGGCTGGAAATTATGGACAACAACTAAAAGAGGCTGTGGAAAATGAGTCAAATCAACATTTACAACCTGTTATCCCCTAACTTGGGGATAACTAAGGAGATTATGTCTTGAGGCCCACAGGTCCTAGACATGGAGTACTGAGAGCTAGATCAACTTGAGCATGGCCTTGGAGGGCCCATCCTTTCATTCTTTAGCGCCTCCACTTTGTCAGCAGCAACAACATCCATCACCTCGGCCTGGTCTTGTAGCAGAGATGGATCTTGCTTCATGATGTGATGAGTCTGGGTATCATGGTATGTGTCACTTTGATCCTCAAAGCCTTTGAATATGTGCATTTAATTCTTTTTGCTTCTAATGGGTGCTTGGATCTTATGCTTTTCCACTTGACCATATCTGGGGGGAATGACAGGATGCCCTAGTAAGTTGGTACCCATAGGGTTTGAGTTGCCACTGGGGGATTCATGAAAGACCATCATCTGCTCCCACCATTCTTACCACTTTTCATCTTTTTTCCGTTCATCCATCCCATTACACTGGTCTGGGCATTGGGTTGGCCAAATATCTAAGGGTTGTACCTTGCCTTGTGGGAAGAAGGGGCTAAAGGCCTAGAGAGTAAAAGTAGCTGGCAAAAGATAAAAGCCAAAAGAATGAAACCTTGAAATGCTTCGCCTAGGGATCCCCGAGAAAGTAATAAAAGGCTTCTTAGCAAGAAACAGAGGGACCCATAAAAAATAATAAAACAAGACCTAGTTAGAGGATAGGAGGTCTCATCACAAGCCAACCTATTAGGTGCATGGGCATGTAGCGGTATGACACTACCAACAGTTGGTCACCACGGCAGGGTAGTGGCTCTTTGTGGCATAGCCAAGAGAAAGGGGGTCTCAACACGAGCCAACCTTCTCATCTTTGTGAAATGCTTGTGGGTAACATTGCCACCACTGGTCACCACGCTAGGGCAATGTCCCCTAACTAGCCTCTTGAAAGAAAAATCATTAAGAATAAAAGATAAAAGGCATGAATGGGCTTGGAAACATTTGCATCCATGACAGGTGCAACTCACCCTCTTCAGAGGCACACACAGGTAAGCCATACATTTCCCTGCTATCACTGCACCCCTTGCCCATACATCCCTTACCACCTCATCCACTCACATGGCCTAGGTTTGACTTCTCCTGGAAACATCCCACATCTAATGAGCATTAGCCCAATAGGACGTCCCAGCATTTCCTCCAAACTTTGCTTGTAAATTTCTTTGAGCACTTGTCTGGGTAAAGGGGGTTTTATGCACATGCTTAATAAACTTGATGATTAGATGTGATTGACATTGCTATGATCCCTATGACTTATGAGCCCATGGAGGGCGTATCTGTTGATGTTGCAGGGCCACACCCGATGGACAGGTACACATGGGGAGATGATTAGTTCGGACCTCCATGGGGTTGAAATCCCACCAGATGGATGTTGAGACCCTAGCAGGGGGCAGAGATAGATTAGAGGATTGCATGAGAGACAGAGGACGACGTTTCACCAGGGGTAGCCTGGCAAGCCTAGACCCAGGGGGGTTGTGCCCTTTCCATCATGATGTAGGCCTTGGAAGGCCCACGACGTTACAAGGTCACCCATGACGTCAACCAACATTTTGGGAGGTTTTGGAGGCAGTTGTGTGCCAAGTGGCACGTGTGGTAGGTTCCTGAGGCCCAAGAAGGCCTAACGTTTTGCTCTAGGAGGCCAACGTTGCCCAAAAAGGGCCTAACGTCACCCTAAAGGGGCATGACGTCACCTTAGCAGCTTGATTTAGGGTTTTATTGTGACATTTAATGCGGAAACTGGATATTATTTGTAATGGGCCATGTCGGCCTTTTTGACCTCATTTTGGTCTTAGGTTTTGTATAAATAGGGGGAAAATCCTCCTTATTTTTCATCATCTTTCATTCACACTTGTGAGGTCTGAAATTTGCGCCCTACTTAGGGTTTTATGACTGAAATTTAGTGCGCACTTGTTGGAGGAGGCTATTCTTGGTGTTTTTTGGCATTTTCTTGGTGGAAAGTCTTCAACTAGGGCATATGCTAGATTATTCTTGGTGAATGTAAGTGAAATTCTGCAATTCTTCTTTCCTTTGAATGGTTATAGTATCTTTACTTTGCATTTTACTAAGATTATGAAATTGCTAGCTTAAAACCCTAGGAGATTAAGCACATGTTATTGTCCTTATCTCAATAGCTATTCACCTACTAGATTTTGCGAAGAAGCCGTTTTTTCTTGAAGCCATTGCTAAGGGCCTTGCCATTGCAACACCCTAGCACTTGTTGCTTTATCTTAGCCATCACTTGCTTCATTCTTTGAGTTAAAGAGGGAGGACAATCTACTAAGGCCTAGGGTTACCTACACCTTAGTAGTCATTTTCCCCTAGGGTTTAGTGGTTGAAGCCTTGGCTTACCAACACTTCATCCATCAACTCCTCTTGTCTTTGGCTCTCCCATTATCATCCTGCTCCTTCAACACTTGCAGCCACTTTATTGACTCCATTTGCCCTAAGAAAGCACTAGTCTAAGACCTCCATTGAGTTTTTGATCAAACAGACCTTTAAGACCTATTCTTCAAACAACTTACTAACACTTTCTAACGCTAGGATAGCTTGATCTACTAACCTACTTGCTGCTGTTATTAAAGTAAGTTACAGCCATTTAATGCAGCATTAAAAGCTCATAAAGCAATTGTGAAGGCTGAATTATAGTTTGTCTTAAGTGCTTCTGTCAAATGTTAATGATATGACTTCAATGGTTAATGGTTTTTAGTCATCTTGAAGCTAGTCTTAGGACATTTTATGTGAAGTATTGCACTATAAACATTGCTGTTATAAGATTTCTGTTTACTTCATTATATTCAGCAAATTGTTTTGTTTAAGAAAGTCAACAGTTTTCTGAAGTGCTAACCAGCAAGTGCTCTTGCAAATATATAGTTTTCTTGTTGCTTTGTTCCGGGCAGGTACACTTCTGGCATATTATATCTTAATTGGTTATTTAACCGGACTTTCTGATCGGTGGTGACTTGTGAGAGGGGACCTTTTACCTAGCTACTTTCCCTTTGCCTTCTCAAAACTCCAGGTCACTGGGGACGTCTCCCCTGGGCCTACCACCCTAAATAGAAAGAGACATCCTATTGAGGTGACAGTGATAGGATAGTCTCCCGTCACGCCAATTTTCTTTACTTTACCTTCTTTTCTATCAAAGTACAAATTGTGCGATAACACAACCTATAGCCATGTAAGTTAAGGTGGCTGGAAATTATGGACAAACAACTAAAAGAGACAAACAACAAGTTGTTTGCACTCAAATGAGCCTAAAATTGCTTGGAAAGTGAACCAGGCGAGGTAAAACAAAGTTGAGTGAGAAGACCTGAATCTGAAAATTCAAAATCAGCCAACTAAAAGGTTGCTACAACCATGATGAAGTGCGAAAAAGGGCTGGAAAAATACTTGGAAAATAAATTCTTTAATTTTTTAGTGATTTCGCGATTGTTTCTGGGCAAATTAAGTGGTGGAAATTAAATTTCTGAGCATTGTAATTTTAGGACAGCCCTTTGTTTTGCTGTGTAAATCAGTTTGCATGGTGGACTGATGAAAGGTTCAAGACTTTATCCTTGTAAGTTTTAAAAGATTTTGTCTATGTAATCAAGCAAATAAGGCTACCATACAGTTATAGAGGTCTTCCCAATCAGATTCACATCTTTTATCTTGTATCATGTGATTTCCACTTGGTGTAAAAAGAGTATGCTGGAGAACATCACTTCACTAAAGCAAATAGTATCTTATGTTGTTCGAAGGAGGGGTTAGACCCTTCTCATCAATAGCGCTTTTGGGATCTTAAAATCGTCTCGGTGGGACAAGGATACTCGTGAAAAAGAAGATGTCCAAGACTCCCTCAAGGGAGTTTAGTTGGATTTACGTAAGTAGAGTAGAATCCTAACCAAGGCTAAGCTACTTAATGCCTTAAACTCGGAATCAATAAACAAGAAATTGGTCTAGCAAATAGCTCACTCTTTTAAGACAAAGAATTAAGCTTACAAGGGGACCCTAATGAGGACTCCTTGGGTTTGACTCCTCATGTTCTAGAAATTGACAATGCATAAATTGAAAAAGACAAAAGTTATCCACATGGCGAGATTACGTCTTGCTTTCACAAATGTATTCCTTAGTCAACAAAACTTGAAATCTATCTAAGATATATATATATATATATATATATATATATAGAGAGAGAGAGAGAGAGAGAGAGAGAGAGAGAGTTTTGTGTCTTGATGGGACAGAGCCTTACTTGTGTTTCAAGATTTTCGTGTAGAATTTAACATGTTTTTATGTTGTTTTGGTGTGGGCCCCTTTAGGTGTAGCAACTTGAAATGAAAAATTAACCCCAAAATAACTAAATTCTATAGTACCGATTTACTCTTCCAACTAACCACAACATGTATAATGGCAGTGAAACCCAACCATCACCCAGTCTCTGAGTTATGCTCCTTTAGCCTTCGACTTGGGTATCATACTATCATGACATTTAGGAATGTTCTAATGAAAATAAAAATGAACTGGATTACAAAGTCCAAAGGAATGTGGTTGAATTTCTTTGCAGGCCACGTAGATGCCATGTGCAAAGAAAATTTCAATTGGTTCCTTGGTTAGTGGGCTAAAATGTATTGAAAAACTAACAGAAAATTACTTGTGGCTATATGCCAATGTAACTGCTACAAAGAACGAAGTAAGATCGCCATCATTGCATGGCATTGGGCCCAACAAGTTCCAAGTCATGGTTCGCACTCTCTCAATAAGGCATGATCAAAGGCTTGTCTTTAATATCAATCTTAGTGAGATAAAAAAGCACTGGTAATGAAATATAATTGATTTGGAATTGTGTGCAAATGCAATAGTGACGAAGTTGAATAATTATCAAAACTAAGTAATTAGTGAGCTAGAAAAGCACTGGTAGTGAAATATAATTGATTTGGAATTGTGTGCAAATGCAATAGTGATGAACATGAATAATTATCAAAACTAAGTAAATACAAAAATCAAGTAAAGAAGGTAGAAAAAGGGATTTTTACATGGCTGTCCTGAATTTTTGTTTGCTGCCTTGCCGGATCAGTGGCCTTAAATAGGTTTTTGCTTGGTTCCCTATCACTTAAAAGGAGCAGCAAGAGCAACTGGTTAACTTCCTAGCAAGGTGAGCAGGTTTTTAAGTGCATATATGTGAAAACGTCAAGAAAAATTAAGTGGAAATTAATCTACAGAGACAAAAAAGCAGCAAACAACTAAGGCTGCCCCAAAGATGGTAAACCAACTGAAGAATGGTCAATTTATCTGTTCAGGCCAGCAATATAAAAAAGAGAAAAGAGCTACCTAGAAGAAGAAGGGCAAAAAGGACATGACCACTCCAACCAACAATACTAAGAGGAATTGTAGGCCAGGGATAATTTTAAGGGTGGATATTTATTTTAAAATGTAGAAACCTGGGTGAATATTACTAGTCTTTAATATGAAAACTGTAAAATGTTTGGCGATATTTTTGTAAAAATATTCAAATTTCTAAGGATTTTATATAGTTTGTATAAACTTTTGGTGATTTTTAAGGTAAAATAATTTTATCCTATAGAATTTGGATTGAATAGATTTTAGGAAAAGTGGAAATTGACGAATCTTTTTTTGGGACAAATCATGGAAAATTAGCCCATGGGCGAAATTTAGCCCCTAAAATTTTCCCTGTAATGTAGGCTGTCCTAATGTACTCATAGGCCTTTTCAATGCCAACTAGACAAGGTAAGCACTCCTCCACTAAGAAATTTGCACAAAATATCATGCAAGAAGACAAACAGAAGTTGATAGTAAACATGAATAACCAAGCTAAAACCAAAGGAAATAGCAAGAAACAACCTAGTTAACCAATCCCTCTTGGAGATAGCTAACATAACAATATCGTACTACTATCCTTCAACCTTTAAACAACCAAGCATGCAATTCACAGCTGAAAGTGAGAACAAGTAAACAACAATCACTAAGAACTCTGAGAAAAACTAGAAGAGCTTAGATACTTTTAGTCCACAAGTCTTCCTTATTACATAAGATTTCTTGCTATTTATAAGAGAGGAGGAAACTAGGGTTAGGTTTCCAAATCCCAAGGTCAAAAGGTAACCTTGGGTTATGAGACACTTGTCACTTTTGGAAAAATGATAAGTGTGTCTTCCAAAAGATTCTTTTAACCTTTCAAAAAGGTAAATTATATTTGATTTGATTTGATATTACATTACAATGTTTAATTGTCAAAAGAAAATACAATCTAGAGAGAAAAATGGCTTTGAGAAAAGCCTTTAGATAAGTGCCAAAGGGTGCCACATCATTAATCACGTCTCCTTGGGGTTCATGCCTCCAAATGGCATTGGTGTTGGCTGGTCATTCTTTCACTGCTTTAAATTGAAGTGAGTTTTGGTCTCAAAGTGGCCATTAATTGTTGTTGGATTGACTAGGAATGAAGGCTATGGTTGGGCATATGCAGACTTTTTCTTTGGAGGGCAGGGGGGTCCTGAAAAGGCTTGGAAATCCCAAGGAGATGTTCACTGTTTGAGCACCTTTCAGATCCAAAAATCAACCCCTCTTTTTGCCTATAATGCTGGCCCAATGCCCAGTGAAGCATGACCTTCTGTCTGGTTCAATTTGGGCAAAGGGATACCGTTCTTGCAAATTTTTTCTAGGATCCCCAGGTTTGCAAATTTGCTTGGTTGACCCAGCAGTTCTAACAACTCTAAATCTGAATTTAAATAGGCTTACAGGGGTTTGTTTTTTATTCTTATTATACTTCCTTTAATTTTGCGCAAATGAGGCTCAAATTGAGCGAGATTTGGCCTTTAGAGAGGTCTCAGGAAGGTGCTGGTTTGAGCATTGAATCAATGAAATTGAGGAGCAAAAATCAAAATCTGAATGCAAATTAGAAGTTTGGACTATTGTTGTGATCTTCCTAGCTATAGGTGAAATGGGTCTCCTTTCGTTCAAAAAAATTGGCTTTGATTGTGTCTAGTATTGCCTCTTTTCGGCATTGATTTCAAGGGAAAATAAGGGTGGCGATCACTCTTGTCAATACCAATGAAAATTTGAAATGAATTTGTGTGTCAAACTATACTGTAGATGCAAAGTATACTTAATTACAATAATTTGGGTTCTTTTCGGGTGAAATTTTTCCTTCAGATGGCAAAGTTATGGTGTTAACTTCTGTTAATGTCCTTTGCGGTCGAATATTGATTTTTAGTATATGGTTAAACTATATATGATTTTTTCTTTAATTTTTTGTTTTGTTTACAATTCTAATAATAAATTTTTTATAAGAAACAAATAATAAAATTATATAAAACATATATAAAATTATATATAATAAACGTATATAATGTCATATATACAACATATATAAAATTCATAATATAATGAAACTTCACATATATTAGTAACCAAATATAAAAATTGTAAATATTTCAATTTTTTTAATTCCCACCATACAAACTTAGACTGAACCATATACCAAAGCTTCCAACCATATAATAATGCGGATTATTTGACCTTATTAAACTATATACAAAACATTCGAATGATGAAACCTTAATATCCCAAACAATAAACTATATGGAGTGCTTTGATTTGGAGTGGCTTGGTGCATTGATAAAAAATATTGGAGGGTAGACAGATAAAAATGCACGTGTAGGTATGGAATTGAGTGATGCCAAAGGTTGGAAGGTAATTAAATGCGTGGAGTGGGCAATGACCATGGAAGTGGTATGAAGTGGTGCGAAGCACGGACTAGGAACCATGGGAAAGGGCCACAATAGAGTGGTACTTGGAGCCATGGTGGATGTGGTCTTTGTGTAGAGGGCCAAGGGTTAGTGAAGGAGTGTGGGAGAAAGGGGAAAGGGGGAGGGAATATGTGATGGAAGAAGGAGAAGGAGGTAAGGTCATGGCGGTTGTTGGAGCTTGGGATTTTACATGAGGGCTTGGATATGGAGAGGGGAGGTTGTGGGTTCCAAACCCACAACTCCCCTAAACAATTTTCTCAATAGCCTTTTCACTCAATGACCAAAAACCAGCACTCCAAATTAAACTTAGACCCAACCTTTAATTCCACCCTACTAATCAATTCAGATAAATAATAAAAGTAACTGAAACAGTGATGGATGCAATGGCCTGCGGGTACCTGTTCAACATGCCAGTGGAGTCCTGCAAAGATTACAACCTTTGTATTTCCCATGAACTAGAGCCCTCTTTCCTCTAGCGAAATTGCAAAATTGAAATTGTGGAGAAGGGAGAGACCTTTTGTTTTTTCTCATATTCTCGTTTTTTCCCTTTTTTCTTTTTCTTTTTTTCATTAGGTATTCGTGGCATGCCCTTGTTTTTTATTTTTCCATATTTTTTGATTTTTCTTTATTATTTTTATTTCAATTTTGCATTGGTTGCATGCCAAGCTTTAACTTTCCAATGTAGGTTGACCAGAGGAGACCGAGGTGGAATTCGGGTGAAATAAAGTTAGAATGAGACATGGATCATGTTGTTGGAAAGGTCTTGATGAGCTTGTCTCAACTATGCCATTGACGATTTAATCCAATGCCAACTAGGCCTTCAATTTTGGCTAGGAAGATTTGATGTTAAAGGATGGACTGATAGTGGGTCTTGCCAGGGACTTACTTTTGCAAAGATTGCCACTCAGTCATATGGTGCCCGATGCTACCCCCCTTCAGGGGTGACACTTTTAGATAACCTAGCAAGGGTGTCATGTTGCTGATTGCATGGGATGTCATGCTCATCTTTGCCATTTCATAGATCTCTATCAGATTCTTGATAGTGCTAGCTTAACTATGGTGTAGCTCACTGTCATCCCCACTCAGATGATAGATACATTGTGGTATGATTTTCAGTTTGCTTCATACGATATTCCATGTATTGATGCCTGTTTGGACTTGATGATATAACTTCTTAGTTTGTCATAAAGTGATAAACACCGAACGACTGTCTTTTTCCATTTCATAATGCTATATGGTTTTACAATTTGCCTTGCAGTACCTTGGGGAACATGTTTTCTCTTTGAAGTGTGTCATCTCTTAGGTAACCTGTATCACTGGGTGTCTGTAATGTTCCCAACCAAATCTGATGTAAAAATCAGACCTTTGTTGTTGAGGAATTTCGTCAAACACTTGGCATACAAGCTCCCAACTCCCTTGAAATCACTTCAATACTTGTTGTCCCGATTAACTCAAGTTTAAGGGATGATGTTTATGTCAAACACACTACATGCAACACTTAAAACCCTTTCCAATGAGTGGCTGTTTTGAATTTGTGTTTCCTGTTATGTTTATTTGCAGTTGGTTGGTTGAAGTGTTTTGTCAAACAATTTGTGTGCAATGGCTGTAGCATTCATTTAAGTGTATTTTCTGATGTATTTGGCCCTTATTTCTTCATGTAATATATAAGGAAAACACATGCAATGATAACCAAATAAATAAGAAACTAATAGCTATTAAACACCATAAGATAGTACTTCAAATCCTTGCTTTATTTAATATGCACTTGGCTGTCCAACACAGTAATTTCCAGATCTGAAATGTATTTGCTACAGCTGATATATGGATGGAAAATACATACAAAATGCAGCCAAAGAAAGGCAAAGAGTCTCCCAATAGAATCCGTCTAACAACTGCTCCAAAAATATGTAATTTCTTCAGCACAGGATGGCCCCAATGACAAGATGTGTGCCGTGCTTGGTCCAAATTCGCCCTGGCTTCGATGAGGCTCAATCCACCAATGAAATGGCCAATCTCCTCATAAATAATTCACCCAAGATGTATAGAACTCGATCCCAACAAGTAGAAACTGATACAACTGCAAAATATGAAGATTTCCACTGCCAAATGTGCCCCTCCAAGCAATATTTCGCCCTGCTTCACAAATGAATGACTGAAATGGATCTGAATTGAATAGAATGGTGAGGGAGGAATCTTTCACCTCCACCAAGCTTGGATTAGGAAAAGTGGGATATTTCACCACCGAGCTGATCTCTAGGGTTTGTTCAGTCAAAACCCTCAAAAGCCCCAAGTATCATGGGCTCTCTAGCAAGAAGCCAGACATCAAAATGAGAATCAACACAATGAGAGAATATAGACCCCTATCTCTCTTTTATCCCCCCTTGTTCACCTTTTCTCTCCAAGTGACTTTTACTTTATTTTATTATACCTTAATTAAATCACTTTATTAATTAATTAACCATTTTACCTCTAAAAAGTGATTTATCCATCCTCATGGCTTCTCCGGCCACTGAAAGTCACTTCTCATCATCTTATCCTGTAGTGCTCTTCCTCCTGATTCTGATGAGCTATTACACTAAGAGGTGTCTCCAAGTATTATGCCCAATATGACCTTAGTGAATTTAATTAAAATATAACCCATAATAACTCAAAATTAGTGAAATCGTCGGAATGCAACGAAACCAAAGCCAAGCTGTGCGAAATGGATCCTGATGTTGAAATATGATGAACGATGCAAGTCGGGCCCAATAAAACCCCTCAATATCTCCTGAACTTCCTGTCACCCCCATCTGGCTACACTGAGAGGCATAACACTCCGTAAAATAATAATGTCCAAAAATGGGGACATTACAGTAGGCTAGATAGCGTTATCCACATTCCGATCATGCTAACTGCTTTTTATTGATGTTTGGTAGATGCAAGAGGAATTTTCCTCTAGACAACCTTTCTTAGAAGAGAAGAAGATTCTGGAAGTCCAGGAAAACCATTGAACAACAAAAGAATACCCCAGAAGAGAAGTCGGCTCACAAGGAAAAGAATAAAGTGAAAAATAAGATTCCCAGAGAAGAAGTCGGCCTAGGTAGGTGACTTGAAGAATATAAATAAGGGAGACGTCTAGCTCATTGGACACACTCACACACTCACTCACTCATTGGAGAAGGACGCACCAATCTGAGGCAAGGAGAAGACATCTACTGCGGCATCTTGGAGATTGGTTATTCTTGGTGAAGGCTTTCTCTTGTGCGCTATCTCTGTAAGGAGGTGCACTCTACTTGTATGGTGCTGCTGTTGCAGCTAGGAGCATTGGCTTGTGCGCTAGCCTAGTGCTTGGGTTTCTTTCTTGTCTGTTGCTCTTGAGAGCTGGTGTATGGTTGGACTACTGTGGACATAATCTATCTAAGAAAGATTGTTGGGTTTTTCCCCTTTTGGGGTTTTCCCTGGATAAATCTCTTTTGTAGTCTTGTCTATTGTTTATGCTGTTATTATTGTTCAATATATGATATAACTGTTAATGTTAAAGGAATAAAAGAACACTGGTAACACTACTGCTCTATAAGTAAAGAAAATCTAACATGGTATCAGAGCTAGTTACCTTCATAACAGTCTAACCACTGGAAGGAAGATCGTTTGCAGCAATACCTTGCTGCTGCACTGTAGTATCTTTGTCAAGCTCGTTGAGCACTAGTTCCAAGGCGTTGGGACTAATTTCACCATAGAACAATTCTTCCTACCCTAGCGCACCCCCTGCAACACTCTGGTTGCAGTTCCGTGAAGTTCAAAAATTTGAAATTTCTCAGATCTAGGGTTTCTATCGACGAAAATGTCAACCAGTATGAGAGTTGAGGATAGATTGGATGGAGCAGATAACTTCAGATCCTGGAAGCATAGAGTACTTCTCATTCTTGAAGAGAATGAGTTATTGAATCATGTCAAGTAGGTGCTTCCAGAACCAGAAGAAGAAGACGCCAACGCAAAGTTCAGGAAGAATGAGGTCAAGGCCAAGAAGATCTTGACAGACTCAATCAAGGATCATCTGATACCAAATGTATCAGAACTAAAGACACTGAAAGAAATGTTTGGTGCCCTAACCAGACTTTATGAAAGTAAGAACACCAGCTGAAAGCTTACTCTAAGGCATCAACTCAGAAATGTGACAATGAACAAGTCAGAAACAATCTCAAATTACTTCATGAGAATCTCGCAAATTGAGGACTAGTTAACAACTATTGGAGACACAGTGGAAGACGCTGAACTTGTGACTACTACACAATGCATTTCCTTCTTCTTGGGATTTGTTTGTTCAAGGAATTTGCGCAAGAAGCAAACTGCCCAAGTTCGACAAGTTATCGTTTGATTGTTCCCAAGAAGAATCCAGGCTAATATCCAAATCTTAGAAGACAAATGATGATGAAAACCAAGCTCTTGCCGCTCATGTGAAGAAAAGGAAAGAGAGAAGAGAAGTCAGTCCGAAGAAAGCTAAAAGATCATGTTATAAAACGGATGCGTCAAAAGTTAGATGCTACAACTGTAAGAAGCTAGGACATTATGCCTCTCAATGCTCCCATAAGGATGAATAAAGAAAGCATCATGCACATGTAGTTGACATAGAAGAGTCCACACACTAGGAAAAGGCAAAGGAGTCAAAGGATGAAGAGTATGCCTTTTAGATAATGGTGCTTCCAAAACACATGATCGGGAAGTAGAAGACAACTCAAATGGGACAACAACAACTAGACTTCAGGTTTGCATATCAGGTTGGATATTTCATATTGCTATAACTTAAGTAATTGTTGTAACTAGAATAACAGTCTTTATAGTTCCATTACTATCAAATGTTTAGTAACACTTGAATGTTGTTGATACAATGATTATTAAGTAAATTCTCATTGTTTAGTATTAATGATGCACTTGTTTGCAAGATGAAATTGATCTCCTCTAGGAGATATTCTTGGTTGTTATTACTCTTGTTCCAGACATGTCACAGGTGAGAGCTTTGAGAGGGAGCTATAACGATGGTTGCAGGAGGCAACATATTAGATGATCTCTAGCTGAGACATGGAGCAGACTATCCAAACATAGAGCTGTGTACATGACTGTACACATCCATGTATTGAAGGAGAAGTGGACGAAGTCAAAACTTTCTGGCAAGAAGGGTACTTTTGCGGGATACAGAGTACCTCATATGGAGATTGATTATAAGGAGCAGAAGGCTCCGAAGATGATTGTATAGATCCCTCTAGTTCAGTTGATCACTTTGCAGATAATCAGGAAGAGTCAGTAAATTCAGAAGGGCCTACCCAAGATCGTTGCCGTGACCAAGAAGAGACCAACACAGTCCTGTGATACTTTGTAGGATGCAAATGGGGATACATACATATCACATTGATGAGCCATATCATGAGGAGGAACAGATGGCTCCACCAGTGGTGAGGCAGGTGGCCCCACCAAGTACCAGCTCAGAAGGAGCTAGAGTTCAGAGGGAGTCAACCCTCATGATCCAGTAGGAAGGAGAAGCCTCCTCAGGATAGTTCATAGGAGATCAGACTTCAGAGGAGGTCAGCACATGCAGAGGGAGCTGATGGCTCGAGAGATTGTATAGACTCTCAAGCTCCAGAGGGAGCATGCAGACTCAGAGTGAGCTTGATCTCAGAGAGAGTTAGTTCACTTGGAGGAAGACCAGATCATTCAGAGGAAGTTCCCCCTTAGACTCTAGGGGGAGAGAGAGATGTCTTTCAGGACTGACAGACAGATGCCATGAGTCGAGGAGGCTAGATCATAGCTTCATAGGATTATAGGAGATGTGAGATCTCCTGGGAGGATTCCCTTGTTTCAACAGACTTTGCTACAGTGACAGAGGAGGCAGCCAATCAGAAGGTCTGAGATATGGATTTTGCCTCAATTCCAGAGAGAGCAAGAGACCACACAAGTTTCTAGCTATGTGGCGCTGATGAGAAAGATCATTGATTTAAAACCTTCCACTTATGAGGAAGCCGCTAAGCAACACATTTGTGGAAGGATGCCATGATGGAAGAGAATTAGTCCATCATGAAGAATGATGTGTGGAAAGTGGCTTCAAGACCAGTAGGGATGTTAGTGGTGACTTCCAAGTGGATCTACAAGATCAAGCATGCTGTAGATGGCAACATAGAGAAGTACACAAAAAGATTTGTGGCTAGAGGATTCTCCCAGCAAGAGGGAGAAGATTATGACGAGACACTTCCTCCAGTAGCCAGAACAAGTGTACATTGAGCAACCACAAGATACATGAGAAGGAGTCTCATATTTGCAGATTGAAGAAAGCTTTGTACAAGCAAGCACCCAGGGCAGGATATGTCAGACAATTATTTGATGAGCTTGGGGATGGTTGCCCATTGATCCTATATGTGGATGACTTGTTTCTTACAGGGGATGAGAAGCTCACAGATGGGTGCAAGAGGGAACTCACTTCAGAGTTCAAAATTAAGGATCTGGGTCTGATGCACTATTTCGTGGGATTGGAGGTGTGGTAGAGGCTAGATGAGATTTTCCTTAGCCAAGGAAAATATACTGTTGAGATCTTGCAGAGACTCAGGATGATGGACTGCAAGTCCATGGCCACACCTATGTTGAAAAATCTGAAGCTCTTGAGTGATTCATCTTCAGATTTGGTGGATCCCACGATGTACAAACAATTGATCGGATCCTTGATGTACCTGGTGAACACTAGGCCGAACATATGTTTTATAATGAATACATTGAGTCAGTACATGGTTGAACCTAGACATGTACATTGGATGGCAACAAAACATATGTTGTGGTACCTACGTGGTACGATTGGATATGGATTGAGATATGTCTTGGGTGGAGATGTGAAGCTGCAGGGATATACAGACTCTGATTAGGAAGGGAGTGTAGTGGATCGGAAGAGCACATTCAGATGCTGCTTCAGTTTGGGATCAGGTATGATCTCATGGTTGAGCAAGAAGCAGACATCAGTGGCACTCAGTACAACGGAGGTAGAGTATATTGCAGCTAGTGTCACGAGTTGTGAAGCAGTGTGGCTTTGAAAATTGCTTGTTGGGATCTAGAGTTGGAACCAACTTTGATACATTGTGGCAATCAAAGTTGCGTGAAGCTTTCAGAGAATCCTGTCTTTCATGACAAGTCAAAGCACTTAGAGATCAAATATCATTACATCCGAGACATGGTGCAGAGAGGAGCCGTGGAGCTCCAGTACATATCCACGTATGAACAGATAGTGGACATTCTCACCAAGCCCCTATCTAGAGCAAAGTATGAATACTTCAAAGACAAGCTTGGTGTGATGCAGAATGTCCACCCTCCTTGAGAGGGAGGTGTTTTGTTTCTTCTCTTGTTGTCTAACCCCTCTGGCCAAGGGTTCCCTAGATCAGTCATGTGAGGTGACTGAGGGGGTAATGCACAGTCGAACCCAATGAGAGAAGAAACATCACATGCATAGTCATGAGACTATGGCTGAGACTGTGTGTCTCTAGACAATAGTTGTGTGCTACTACGATGGATTTGTCCACTGACAGTGACTGTGTGTCACTGGACAATAGTTGTGTGCTACTACGGTGGATGTGTTCCACTGGCAGTGACTATGTGTCACTAGACAATATTTGTGTTCTACTACGGTGGATGTGTTCCACTGGCGGTGACTGTGTCACTGGACAATAGCTATGCGCTACTATAGTTGATGTGTTCCACTGGCAGTGACTATGTCACTGGACAATAACTGTGTGCTACTATAGTGGTTGTATACCACTGGCAGTGATTGTGTATCACCAGACAATAGTTACGTACTACTATGGATCAGTGCAGTCGTGTTCTATTGGATGACACTGTAGTAGTTGTGTGCTACTAGCTGATTGTCATAGAGACTACCAGATCACTTGGGAGCAGCTGTGTGTTGCTTGATCGTAGAGATTGTGACAGATGATTCGAGCTATCGATGGCATGGTAGTAGTTGTGTGCTACTAGTTGATGGCAGAGTAATCAGTGGACTACTAGATGAAGACATCATGGAAAGATACCTCCCTAGCTAAGAGGGAGTGTTGATGTTTGATAGCTGCGGGAGGGACTTTCCTCTAGACAACCTTTCTTAGAAGAGAAGAAGATTTCGGAAGTCCAGGAAGACCATTGAACAACAGAAGAATACCCCAGAAGAGAAGTCGGCTCACAAGGAAAAGAATAAAGTGAAAAATAATATTCCTAGAGAAGAAGTCAACCTAGGCAGGTGACTTGAATAATATAAATAAGGGAGACGTCTAGGTCATTTGACACACACACACTCACTCACTCATTGGAGAAGGACGCGCTAATCTGAGGCAAGGAGAAGACATCTACTGCAACATCTTGGAGATTGGTTATTCTTGGTGAAGGCTTTCTCTTGTGCGCTATCTCTCTGAGGAGGTGCAGTCTGCTTGTATGGTGCTACTGCTGCAGCTGGGAGCACTAGTTTGTGTGCTAGCATAGTGCTAGGTTTTTTTTTTTGTCTGTTGCTCTTGAGAGCTGGTGTATGGTTGGACTATTGTGGACGAAATCTATCTAAGAAAGGTTGATGGGTTTTTCCCCATTTGGGGTTTTCCCTGGATAAATCTCTTGTGTACTCTTGTCTATTGTTTATGCTACTATTATTGTTTAGTCTATGATATAACTGTTAATGCGAAAGGAATAAAAGAACACTGGTAACACTACTGCTCTATAAGTAAAGAAAATCTAACACTTTCCACCTCCCTTGTTCATTCATTCCATTCACATAAAAAAATTATCTTGGTCATGTATGATTTCTAAAAGGTCAAATATAAAAGCCTGAAATAAACAAAGCCACTAAGGCTAAGAGGTGAAGAGCACAATTAAAAACCAATTATTAAGCTTGAGCAATGCCCCTCGCTTTGAGGCCAATGCCTCTGTCCCTGGTTTGTCTATGAATATCTAAATAAAAGGGACTTGTTTAATAAACAAAACATTTAAAGAAAAAGGCTTAAGGGGTAGTAAGAAACAACGCCGAGGATGGTAACTCAATGCTAAGCTCCCTCGAGAAGGCATTTATAAAGAAAAATCCTAGCTAAATAAAGCTAGATGAATAATTAAATGGATAATAAGACCTCTGCATGTCTAAGACTTTGAGGGTCATCACATGAACCCGTTTCCCTTCCCCTTTCATCATTATTAATCATTATTACCTGTCTTTCATCTAGATACTTAGGAAGTATGGGTGTCTTAAGATTTTATGCATGTATAAGGGTCTATGCTGTGCTCCTTGGTAAGACTTAGGAAAATACTAAATTAACCCCTTTGTTATGATGTGTTGAAGGATGTCACTAGGTGCTAACAATTAATGGATTGCTAAGAGGCTAGACCCATCACTTCGAGCGGATATTATTCATTGGGATCAATGTACACTTCTTGGACCATTCCTTGGATGAAGTAAATGTTGGATCATTTGACTTGTCTTGGACCATTTATGTGGAAGTTGGCACTTTTATTGAGGGACGCACCTCCCTTGGATTCTACTTGGTCCTTACATATGATTTTTATATTGTATTTGACCTTTTCTAAGAGGGTCATTGTACCTTGTGAGCATATTATTGGATTATTTTATTATTGCTTGTATCTTGCCTGAGGTTTTGCTGGGCAAATGTTTTTGGAGCTTGTGATTTTGAGCTAACACATGGTTTTACATTGTAATTGAGGAGGCTTCTCACCTATAAAAGAAGTCCTCCTCCATTTGAAATCATTGGAGATTAATGAAAGGCTGAGCTATTGAGATATATGGTGCATTTATTTCTCTTCATGTGATGTTTTCTAGCATTTTCAAGGGTTAGAATAACTTTTTTTAAGATTGCTCGGAAGAACATGGCTACTACAAGGCGAAATAAGTGCTTTAATGCTCCACTTGGAAGGGTTTAAAGTAAGATCTCTCACCATCCCTTTGATTGTTAAAGTTTCTTGCTAATGCATTAAGATATGTCGTCATAATGGCTCTTCTCTTCTGTGTAGCTCATCTTTAAGTTCACCTTGTCTAGCACCGGGAAAGAATTCTCACGGATCAATCCTCCCTGGCAGCCTCGAAGAATTCCTTCAAACCCTAGGTGGTACTTGAGGGGTAATCCTCCGAGTACCCTTCAACACTATTCTTCATAAACCCTAGAATTGATACTTAGGTGAAGTGGTGACCCCATTGGCCCTCTAAGGCATTGGTCTTCTTGTTGTCTTCAACCACTTAAACTCTAAAAAATAATCAAATCAATTTTTCTTTTGTTTTTATTGAGCCTTGTTGCATATCCTAATACACTTTACGAGCTGGCGGATTTCATTATTCTGCCACTTTGACCAGTTGGTTCCAGGTTTTTGGAATGGTTTTGTTATTACTTATCATTGTTTTCCAACCCTAGGGTGGTTAGCATATGCTGTATTTGCAGGTTCGATCTACCACATTGCTGCCCAAATAGGTAACCTTCTCAGGGCATCAAAACTGCTGTCCCAGGCCTGCACTTTACTGAGCCTATCTGTGTAAAATCCGTGGCCATTGAGTTTTTTCCTAGATCAGTTCTTCAAAGGAATTTCATTCTTTTTCATCTCAGCAAGTAATCTGGGTCCTAAACTTCACCAGCGACCTCCAAGAACTCTTGTGACCTTGCCTAGTTATTGCTTTCTCTGGGGCAGATCTGTTACAGTTAGGGTTTACATAGTGATCTTCATTGCATGCAGAATACAGATGAGTTTTCAATGTGTAACTACTGAAGTAATCTGTAAGTCTGATTTGTGTGTGACCCGAATTTTAAGATGTGCTAAATACTGATCGTACGAAGATATTGCATCATTGATCCACCATTGCTAAGTGATATAAATTCTTTGGAAACTTGTCGTAGCTACTAGCACTAATACATTTGATGTTTGAGGAAATAAACACATTGTTTAGTGGCATATTTTTTTTGCTACAGTAATTATTCTTCACTGCATACTTGCCTTGAACAGCTAAACCGTGCTAGGTTACTGGTTGAGTAGAATTATTACAGCAGCGATTTTTCTTTATGTACCAGATGGTTTGAAGAATCATAAATTCATTGATTGTTGCAAATTACAATAATCCTTTGCTGCTTACTAATCATATGCTTTAATGGCTCAATAAATGGTTGTGTGAACAGTATTGTGCACATGATTTATTTAAATGCTCATCAAATACATCTAATCACCTTCTTTGCGATCTTGGTTTAAGGGTTTATGCTATTTCCTACAACAGCATTAGAGCCCGATCTCATTTTCTCACAAAGTATTTAATTGACCTAAAAACTCAGTGCCTACTGCCATCATCCCATGGTCTATAACAATTACACATACAGATTGCTGAGGTAGGGTTTGTTGTGATCCCTTTGTTACAAACGTTTCAGGGTATTGCTGATTCACATTTCCTTTGATATCGGGTTGATTCACTCCAAATTTTGATGATGGTATATACTCATACATGTGATAAATTTTGATGTCCTGTGCCATTACTCTTTCAATTTAAGAGCAGCACTGGTGGTCTTATCTCTGGTCGAAATCTGATATATTAATGCTGGCAATTAACCAATGATTTAGCTAAACGTTAAATATATTCGCTTGAATACCATTTTTACCATTGTTCTATCTCTGCTGATGTATGCTATAATATGGAGCCTTTCATTATAGCATTAACACTGGTTCGTAGCATGGATATGGTAAAAACTCTAAAGATGTAACTACTGACATTCGCCTCTGTTGATTACATGCTTATTGTGTTGAAGTTTTACTTATACAGTTAGCAATTACGGTTCTTCTTTATTATTACAATCATTTAGCACATTAGCTGTATAAATAAGATCACTGAAAGAGAAGCAATCATAGAAACAAGAGACACACAGATTATCTTGGGAAACCCTCATGGGGGAGAAAACCCAATAAAAGCTTCCTCAATATAGATAGACCAAAGACCGAACAGAAGATCCTCCTCTACTCCTTCACTAGGAAGAGTAGTGCACCACTTAACCAAGAAATACCAAGAGATAGACCAAAACCCTCCTTGACGTCATCCCCAGTTCCTTCAAGACTTGCGCACTGCAGAGCTAGTTGGTGAGTGTGTCCAAATGAGGCACTAGCCTCTCTTATAAATAGTGGTCTGGCCAGCCTATAAATAGGTCTGGGCCGACCTGTCACTTTACCCTCTTAATTTACATTTAACTATCAATGCACAAAAGGGCCGACTTTTCCAAAGGCACAATAGGGCCTAATTAATAAATATAATATAATAATATTATTCAACATTCCCTCTTAGGTAGAATATTCTTCGAAGTAACAATATTTCAACACTCCCCCTTAACAAGAAGGGTATTCTACTGACAACATTAATAACAACTGATTGGACTCCAATACATCATCAAGAGGAGGGGACATCGTCGGGAATACTGTCGGTCATATCTATAGGTCATCATAAGTTTTTCTCATCATCATCATCAACATCAGTAGAAACTGAACATCATCATCATCTGCAAGGCGGAGTTGGAGTAACATCATCATCATCAACGACATGAAGCTGGAACATCAACATCAACAACACGAAGCTGGAACATCAACATCAACAACATAAGGCTGGAATATCAACATCATCAACAACATGAAGCTGGAACATCAACATCAATAGCATGAAGCTGGAATATCAACATCATCAACAACATGAAGCTGGAACATCAACATCAACAGCACGACGCTGGAACATCAACATCAATATGTGGCAACAAAATGAGGCAGGTGCATCAACAACATCTGTGGTACTCTGACAGACCGTCCTTACCGGACCTTCGGGATTTTTCCAGGAATCACAAGATTCCCTAGGATATAGAATCCTAACTGAGCTACCACTACTGACCACAACTGGCATATACATGCACAGGTACTCTGACAGACCGTCCTTATTGGACCTTCGGGATCTGCTCAAGGATGATCCCCTAGGATATAAAATCCTAACTGAGCTACCAGCTGTTGGTCAGGATACCATAGTATCATCAACATCACTCCCCCTTTCGAGGGGGGTCCTTTTGGACTACACCAAGCTTGTCTCGGAAGTACTCAAACTCACATGACACAGAGGTTTAGTCAACACATTTGCAACCTGCTCATCTGTGCCAACATATTGGAGCTTTACAACTCCCTTCTGCACCATGTCACAAATGTAGTGATATAGGATCTCTATGTGCTTCGTTTTATCATGGAACACTGGGTTCTCTGTCGTCTTTATGCAACTCTGGTTATCATATAGAATCATGGTAGCTTCCATCTCCAGATCAAACAGACCTGTCAACAACTTTCGAAGCCATATGGATACACAACTGGCGGAACATGCTGCAATGTATTCCGATTCTACCGTGCTGAGAGAAATACTGGATTGCTTCTTGCTTTGCCACGAAGTCATGGCTGACCCCAAACTGAAACATCTTGAAGTGCTATTTCTGTCTGAAGCACTTCCAGCCTAATCTGAAGTCTAGTCTCCAGTATAACAGAGGCCATAGTCCAACGTACCCTTAAGGTATCTCTTCTCATGCTTTGAAGCTACAAGGTGAACACGTCTGGGCTCCACCAGATACTGACTCAAGGTATTCACAACAAAGCATATATTTGGTTTGGTGTTTGTCAGATACATCAACGAACCAATCATCTGTCTGTATAGAGTATCATCAACTATTTCTGACGAAGTATCAGCCAACAACTTCAGATTCGTCTCCATAGGATTGGACATGGCTCTACAGTCCATCATATCGAATCTCTTCAGAATTTCCACAACATACTTTCCTTTATTAAGGGAAATCTCTTCTGGGTTCTGCCATACTTCAAGACCTAAGAAATGGTGCATCGGGCCTAGATCCTCATTTCAAATTCAGCACCAAGCTTCTTCTTACAATCTGTGATGAGCTTTTCTTCATCTGTCAAGAATAAGTCATCCACATATAGCAACAATATCACTGGTCCATCATTCTCAATCTTGAAGTAAAGGTTGGGATCAACTTTACTCTTGGTAAAGCCCAAGCTCATCAGAAAACTATCAATCCTGCCATACCAAGTTCTTGGAGCTTGCTTCAACTTGCTCAATTGCAATTTAATCTGCACAATCATGTGCTAGCTCTATGTGCTTTTTGCAAAGCACTATCTGTCTCACTGCCTGAGAGTATGTCCTCTATTCTCTTTGCAACTATTCCTCTGGGACTGGGACTCTGCACTTGCAGCTGTTCTGAAGCTGAGAATGACTGCTCCATTGCCACTGTGGCTGCTGAACTCTGAGAGTAACTCCTGTACACTATCATGACAACAACTTCATCTGAAACTGAGAGTGGCTCAATAACTGACACCGAGGGTAACTTATCCTCTTTCTTTGGAGGTAATTCAATCTTCTATTGTAGTCATGTCTCCATGGCTCGACTCATGTATTGCACCAACTGGCACTGGAGATAACTCAATCTCAAATACATGGATTTTCATACCTGCTCCCTCTGAATCTCATATTGTGTCGGCTTCTTTTAATGATTCATGTTTGTTCTATATATACTTCTTCTGATTACTGGAGCAAGTGTCTTGTCATAGTCTTCTCCCTCTTGCTGGGAGAATTCTCTAGACACAAATTAGGCTTTGTACATCTTTATACTGTTATCTGCAGCATGCTTGATCTGTTAGATCAATCTTGGAAGTCACCATTGACTTCCCTTCTGGTCTCAAGGAAAAAACTGTATGCCAATCCTTTTGACTAGCTTCCTCCTCTGTCACTGAGAAAAGGGAATCTTCTCAGGAGATTTCATGTCTCCTAGAGGTCTCTGGGGCTACGATCTAGTCTTCTCAACTCATGGCATTTGTCTGCCAGTCCTGGAAGATGTCTCTTTTTCCCATCCGATCCTTTCTGAGATCAGGCTTACTCTAAGTCTTGATTTCTTCCGAGTCTACAAAAACTTCATAGTCTCTACAGGATATACTTGGTGTTGAATACCAAGTCTTAATATGAAAAGTTGAGTCAGACTTAAAACAAATTCTGCTTCCTGTCAATGTGGCTTCATTATCCATTGACCAAGTCTACTGTGAGTTCTATTCTAATTTTCGGTCATCTTTGGAGCCTTCTACTCCTTACAATCAATCTCGTTATGAGATACTCTATATCTCAAAAAGTAGCTTCTTCTTCATCTTCTTTGATACATGGATGTATACGGTCATGTATACAACTTGGATAGTCTGTTCCATGTCTCATCTAATATGTTGCCTCCTGCAACTGTTACTATAGCTTTCTCAGGGTTATCACTTGTGGCCTACCCGGAACAAGAACAACAAGGGAGAAACAACAGACAAGACTAATACTCTTTATAATAATAATAAAACAATAGCGAGAAGAATCGTCACACTAGCTCCTTTAGAGCTATCACTTGTGACCTGCCTGTAACAAGGGTAAAAAGTAAGAAATACAATAATAAGGAATGAGAGAAACACTCTTCTAGTGTCGTGATCAATCATTCCTCCATGGTAACCTGGAAACAAAACAAGAAGTTTCTCCTAGAGGAAATGTTAGTTATATCTAGTAAATGATTACAATAAGCATTTATCTCAATAGTGCTCACATGCTACCAAGTATTCAATTATAAAATTTTTCAAAGATTGCTATCACAACTATAGTGTTTAGTAGTTATCAAACTTGATATGTGTAAATTTGAATCTTATCAATTTAATCAATCAAACCTGGAACCTGGAGTCTTGTCCTCAAGAATGAGTGTGTTGCTTTTCTTCCGAGTCTCCTTCATTCAACATGACAAGTATTTTCTTCAACCTGTCCTCTGTACTAAGACAATATGCTATCTTGACAGAAATTTGAGTTAGGGAATAAACTCTATAATCTCAACTTTAATCAATCTAATACTTTGACTCTAATTTTGACCAATGGTTAGTATGATGACTTCAACAGATCAAAATGCAACCTGGATATTCATAAGATTACAATAATGCCATAACAAGTAGAGTCATATCAAAGTAATTAACCTGGGGTGCATAGTTCCTCTGAATGTGTTGGATTTGAGATCCCTCTGGATCTACGATTGTTGTTTAGACAAAAGATCCTTTCTTCTGCAAATACCCTTTAAAATAATGATGTAGCTTAAACATATGTAAGTACATACCTCTGGCAGTATCGGTAGGTAGTGGCACCATCTAACAATAGCAACAAGTAATAACAAACCTTTAAAACTTCAAAGGTGCGTCAATTTGTAATTTAAAGGTAGCTGGAGATTTGCTAGGGTAAGGTGCTCTAGGACAATCAAAAATTAGTCCCAACACTTCACAAAAACTTTTACTGCAATTGGCATGAAGGAACTGGTACGAAGGAACTGGCACTAAAACTACAACTACAACTGCAACTGGTACTACAACTGCAACTGCAACCTAGGGTTTTATGAGGAAACCCTATTTTCGCAAACTTCAATTTTCGGAATTCTGATCCAGGGACTAGATGCGCCCTTCTAGGGCAAGTTCTTAGGTGTGGTTACTTTTTCCAATGTCCTCCTCAAACAAGGAAAACGTCACACTTAGGGTTTATGCAGAAACCCTAATTCTGCAGTAGCTGCAATACTGAAAACTAGATTTTGGAGGCGGTGCACTGAGGCTAGTCACTTCTTATAAATTGTGAGTTGGTCTCTTTCAGGCCTGCTCTGAAACCATGTTGATGTTTTACTTATACAACTAGTAATTACGGTTCTTCTTTATTATTACAATCATTTAGCACATTAGCTATATAAATAAGATCACTGAAAGAGAGAGAATCACATAAACAATAGAGACACAGATTATCCTGGGAAACCCTCATGGGGGGAGAAAACCGAACAAAAACTTCCTCAATATAGATAGACCAAAGACCGAATAGAAGATCCTCCTCTACTCCTTCACTAGGAAGAGTAGTGCACCACTTCATCAAGAAATACCAAGAGATAGACCAAAGCCCTCCTTGACGTCACCGCCAGTTGCAGCAGTTTCTCCTTCAAGACTTGCACACTGCAGAGCTAGTTGGTGAGTGTGTCCAAATGAGGCACTGGCCTCTCTTATAAATAATGGTCTGGCCAGCCTATAATTAGGTCTGGGGCGACCTGTCACTTTACCCTCTTAATTTACATTTCGCTATCAAGGCACAAAAGGGCCGACTTTTCCAAAGGCACAATAGGGCCTAATAAATAAATATAATATAATAATATTATTCAACATTCCCTCTTAGGTAGAATATTCTTCGAAGTTACAATACTTTGACATACTGGTCTAATTTCACGTAATTCTCAGCACATGAGATTCCCTCATAAATTTGTCATAGATACACGTTTGTGCAGATCTGATATATGAAACATTGTTACGGGCATCTTTGAATATAATATATTGTTGCAAGTGTTACAGTTTTATTGGTTATCTGCTCGCAGAGTTGAATAATAGATGAAGAAATACATGACGTGCATATGATGCTCATACTTTGCGCATATTTTACATTTCTACATTAATATCATGCCAAACACATTTTGCTGCTCCTTTGAATGATGATAAATGGTTGTATGAGCACAAGTTTGACATCTCATTGAACATGTGCACTTTGAATCCAGTACTTTCATTTGCTGTCCTATTGAATGGTCATAAATTGCTGTTGTAATTTCATGCTTAAAGGTGATTCATGAATATTCATTAAATGCTTCTTTAATTGCACATGCAATGTAGCTGGTGCATTGATATGATCTTTTAATTACAAGCAATCTTGAGTGTATTGTTGGCTTCTAGTGTTCATCTTTAGCCCTTCTTATTGAGAAGTTAACCTAAGTCAAATTAGTTCTCGTCCTCACCTGTCCTAATTGCAACAATAGGATTGAGTTTGACCCTGTAGGAAAACCCTCCTTAGGTTAGAAACCCTAGCCTAGAAGAGCAGAAGCAAGGCCGCTGAGGTGACAGTGGGTGGCTTGCTTGTTCAGTTTCCCAAGCTCCCCCTCACAGGGTGGGACTTTCCCTGAGCGTGAGTTTGAGTAGCAACATGAGGGTCAAAAAGGTCTCGATGAGTACTTTGATGATGTCAATTGACAAATTTGGTATGAGGCTACGTAATGCTGATTCAATTGCCTTGAAACTCTACCATGCAAGTTGCATAAGGCACACCTTCAAAATTGGCTTTGAGACCTGTGACAGCTCTAAGTGAGTCATTTGATGTCAGAATGAGGCAAATGAGGTGTTGTTGGAAGGTCTTGAGGTAAGCTACAACATGGAAACTTTCTGATTTATTGCCCATCAACAACACTTTTTAAACCTGGAAACTTTGCCACCAAATTGCTGCCTTAAAACTAATATCGAATATGTGAAAGTTCATTCTCAACAATATCGGTTGAAACCATGCATATGATATACTGTTGGAAAGGTCACAGACAACCCTACATCATCACCCAACCTGATTTTCTCTTTGGGTCAGAATCAAAACAAAATTTGATTAGGAAGTCATAAATAATAAATTTAGCCACTTGGCAGATGTGCAATTTGTGCCCTTCATAGGCTAGGTATACAAACTCGGAATTGGGCAAATGAGGACTTGTTGGAAAGCTCATTTTGAGCACTACAGGGTACAACCACTGAAGCTTGCATGGAACTCGCCTAGTGACCAGTGAAAGGGATCGACATTGAAAGTTTTGCCAACTGTGCCTACATCTGATGGAATCTAAACTGGTCAGCCTTGACCCATAGATTGTTGATATGGGATGGTTTCAAAATTCAGAAATAAGCTTGGGATGGCCTCCCCAAAGGCCAATAGATAGTGTGTCTGAAACAAGCCGAACAAGGCTAAATTGATCCTGATTGCTTGCCAACAAGACACTGTTGGGCAATCTGTCCTTAATGGCTGGCATGAATATGTCTTGAAGGTGATAGTAGGGTAGAGAATACTGTCAGTTTGAAAATCCACTTGCCCAATAACACAAACTCGGTGAGCGATTCCTGATCAATTTGAAACCCAAACACTGAAACCAACTTTCACTAAGACTAGGTGAACTAATACTGATGACTGATACTTTTCTGGTGTCTGATAAGTCTCTATGTCCCTGAAATAACCATTGAATCTGACTTTCTGACACTCTTTAATTGGGTAAGAGCCATATTGACAATGATTCCTACCACCTTCTTTGACTGGAAATGGAGTTTGAAATGTTGCTTAGAGCAACCTTCATATTGACTTGGGAAGATAAGCAATGTAAAATATCGTATTGAGCCCAAAGCATATTTTTGGGTCAACATGGGGTATCATCAACATCCAATTCCCAGAGCCTTGGCCATTGACTTGGATATCATTCATAACCATCTTATAGTTTTTCACTTTCCTTTGTTCTTTTCACCCCTCGACATGGAAAGGGTTTTAGAGAATCAAAAGGATGATTAAGCACCCTAATTTATCTTTGTTTGCTCCAAAATTTCCTCCATGGCATAATAGTTAACATATCTGACTGTAATTCCCTAAAATCACTTAGCTCTGGTACTCAAACTTGCTTGGAAAAATCATCTAACAGAGTTGAACGATTAGAAGGCTTTTTGTGTAATGAGGCTAGTAGTATCCCCCTATTATTTCCAGTATAGCTCTACCATTCTTTTATTTTCTTGCACTATGCTGTTAATTATGATTGCATTATGTGCAATGGGAGACTGTTTATTGCATTCCAATCCAGAATTAAATTGAATATTCTTTCTTTCTATGAACTGCAGAATTTTCAATAGCAAACCATTATCAAAATTTAGACATCATCCATATTGTGTTGTTTTGGATTCCCAAAATCACTGGCTGGATGAAGAGTGCTTTATTTGCATTGCTTTTCACTATAAGCTCTTCTATGCTCACCAAATTAAGCTCTTGATTTATGGTGGCTAAACTGGGCAGTGGTCCACCCCTACTTTCAAATTTGTCTAGTGGTACTGGCATGTGCAGTCCTCGCATAATAAATTCTTAGTTTACAAAGTTTCATGGGGAATGCAAATGGATTTGGCTAGCGAACTCTCACATAGTAATTGGACTGAAATGTTGGTTATTTTGCTAATATCCAACATGTGCTTGTGTTGGTTATTTTGCTTGAAAGTTGTTTCTTAAATTGTTTGTGCTCGGCAAACTTAAGATTTTTTAGCTGAAAATAATCCTATAAAACAGGAAGATGAATTTGAGGTTGACGGGACAAGTAAATAAGAACTCAGAAGTCTAATCATATAATGTATAACAATAATAAAAACATGTATTCTACTAACATTATTGATGGATGCATAGCTTCTATAAACATTATGGTGATCGGATTCATCTATGCATATGACTGATGGCTTCCTGGTAAATCTAGTTTTAGATGGAGGTTGAATATATAGTTTGGCTATGTATGAGGTTGAGTTTAAGATATGAATTTCATGGATTTTGTATGTCCTATTGAAATTGCAAATTACAGTTTTTTCTCCCTATGAGATATCTTTTAGACAGCTTTTCTATTGCACTTTTTTAATAAATCAGTAAAATTGACTCTGGTGTCAAAGGATAACAGAGTATAACATTGGATTTCATATGTCCTATTGAAATTGCAAATTACAGTTTTTTCTCCCTTTGAAATATCTTTTAGACAGCTTTTTATTTCCTCAACAATTTTTTAATAAATCAGTAATATTGGCTCTGGTGTATAAAGTCTACATTGAATAGTTGCACAAAGTAATGATGTTTCTCATGTAATATTGCTTTGTTCCCTTGTGCACTACTTTGATTACAGCCTTATATTTGGTGTAACAGAATGCAGACATTGATGGCTTTGGCGACTTTGGTGTAGATTTATATGCTGATTCTGAACCGTGCCTTCCTGAAACATGCATGGATGAAAGTGACATGGTGGGAATGGTCAACAAAGAAGATTCGGACCAGGACAGGAAAAGGTTGAATTCCTATTTGTTAGATATTTAGATGTATTCTATAGTGAAATGGAAGAGAAAACCAAGCTAGGCTCTGTCTATAGAAATTTCCCCTGATTGTTACTAAACTGTTTTGTCATCTTCAGAGGCAGTTGATGGGAAAGAGCTTTGGTTTAGACTTTTCAGTACAGCTTAGCATCAAAATGGATAATTGCCTTTCACATATAGTTCTTGTTGATTTCAGGCTTAGTTTGCAAATTCTTTCATGAGGTTCTTTTTTGTGCTTATTAGTGCTTTGTAAAGTGGTATTCTTGAGCCGTTAACTCAATTTTAATTTAAATACTAATGTCTGCTAGTGGCTAAAGATGGTGAATGAACTGCAAAAGTACGAAAGTACCAGACTGTGGGAGTGTCAAAAACATCTTCAGCAAAGAGTAATAGTGGGAAGTGTACAGAAGAAGCAATCGAGCAGATTGTACAAGGAATATAATGAAGCACCAAAAAACTTGAAAATGGTTATGAAGTAGTGAGGATGAGATGGAAGGAACCAAGGAAAGTCCTAGAATAGTCACAACCAATGAATATGTGCTGAGTAAAATGTCAACTAGTAGCTTTCCTAACATCCAAGCCTGGGATAAAAGTTGGTGATGAGATTTGTTTAGTCAATTGGATAGGGTCTTTGAGGTTTACACTACCTAATCAGTTGTATAGTGGTTACTTGTTCACAAGGCCTACTGTGGCATGAACCGTCCGACAGCTGAAAGGGGGACATGATGAGTTTAAAGCTGGTGATATAGGAGGATCTATCATTGGGGATTTTCTGCCAACCATGTAACATCTCGCACAGGATTAGTGGAAGTCATCTTTGTGTTTGAATATTAACACTCCCATACTAGGAGTCAAGTTTGCAATGCAGTCCGAACCTTTCCCCTTTCTGCTGAAGATAAGAGAGTGGCACTATAATCTTCAAAAATTCCTCTGTCAACCTCTTTTATATTCAACTAGCCCAAGACACTCCTAACTTTTCCTTCATTCTTAGTTGGGGGCCAAATGGCCTAGGCTTCAATCTTCTTAAATCAACCTATTACCTCTTGAAATCTCACTTATATGTGTAAAAATTCCAAGCACAAAGTGAAAACCCAAGGGCAACTTAGAGGGGTTACCAACTGTCACCTCAATAACTCCCTCTTCCAGTTTAGGTTGGCTCTTCTCCAACACAAGGGGGGTTATTCCTAAGAAGGATTGCTAAGGCTATGACAAAGAGGCTCAAGGTGATGTGAAGGGATAGCTTAGCAGAATGTTGTATTTGTAGCAGAGAAAATAAATGGGGTGATGGAAAGATCAAGAGATTAGTGCCTATACAAACTAGGGAAAATGGAGTGAAGAAGCCAATCCAAGAGGGCAAGTTTATGAATGGTTAGGATAACAAGTGTTAAAATTTTAAACCCAGCATACAGATTTTAATGCCAATAGTTTTATAACCCATATTTTAATCTTTTATGTAGAAATCTAAATCTGAACTATGCACTGAAAATACAGCTGAGTTTAATCACTAATTTGCATAGCAGAAACTGAACATGAAACCAACTACATAAAACTCACAATAGAAAATTTACTCTGGAAACCCTTGTGTGGGGAAAACCAGCTGAGAGGGGATTTTATTATGGCTTCCGAGGAAACTACAGCAGCAGAAATACACTAAGGAACACCGACCTCATTCCCGTAATATGGCGAGATGATCCACTGTCAACGAACCATGCCCCACTGCCCTCCAACTCAGCCAATTTGCTGCTGCTCGAAAGAGAGGCAACCAAAGAAAATTCCTCGAATTTCTCTGCAAACCCATTCATCTTAGTAGATGTTGTTGCTGCTACCTGTGCCTCCTTCTTGTTGTTGTTGTTGGGACACTGGCTAACGTAGTGGCCAATTTTCTGATATGCAAAGCATTTCACTTTGCCCATGTCCCTGGAACCTCCTCCATTGCTCTTCTTTGCATGAAGAGCCACATTCTCCTCCTCTTCACTCTTTGGTTGGATAGCCTGAGTGACATCAACTCTCGACTCCTCTTGGGTGAAGTCATCCTGTAACCTCTCCCAATCAAGGAGTTTCTCCCGAGCCGCCACTCCACGGACAAATACTTCCCATTGCTTGGTGAAGCCATTCAAGGTTGTCCTCATCAACTTAGTCTCGTCCATGACCTCTCCCACATCTGCCAGTTGATCTCTGATCTGAGTGAACGTTGTGAGGTAAGTAACCACTAACTCTCCCTTGGCCATCTTTGTGCTTCTCAGCTTCTCTCTGAGCAACATCTTTCTGCTCTGGTTATCAGACTGGTACAATTTCATCAGGGCCTTCCACATGTCCTTGAATGTCTTCTTACCAAACAAATGAGGAATAATGTGGTCTTTGACTCCATCCACAATTATCCTTCTGGCCTTGACATCTTTCTTGTTATGAGCTGCTAGCTGTACTAGATCAGCCGGGGCTACTACTTTCTCATCAACAATTTTCAGCAGCCCTTGTTCCTCCAATATCAGAGCCATACGCTCCCTCCTATTGAATTTTCGTCTTAAGCAGTTAATTATATTAATGTTCTTTTACATTTAAACCATTAGGACAATAACTGCATATAAAGGATCACTGAAAGAATAACATCCACAACATACACAAGATTTACCCTAGGAAAACCTTTAGGGGAAAAACCCAACAAACTTCCTCAATATAGATTCAACAACCAAGAACAATTCCTCTCTCGAAGAGAGAGCTAACAAAGTAGAAGATCCTTCTCAAACCCTTAACTAGGGAAGATTAGCGCACTACATAACCAAGACATACTCGAGAGATAGACTAAGATCCTCCACAAAGTCACCTTCTAGCCGTAGTAGCGTCTCCCTCTGAGACTTGCACACTTCTCTTCTTGACTTCAGAGCTTTTGTGTATGTATGTTCAAATTAGGTCTGGGCCGACCTGTCACTTTATCCTTTTATTTTACATTTTACTTGTCAAGGCACGATAGGGCCGACTTTTACAAAGGCACAATAGGGCTGACTTTTACAAAGGCACAATAGAGTCGTCTTAATATATATAATATAATCATATTCTTTAGGGTTTTGTCTTGGTCAAATACAATAAGAATATCTTCCGAAGCTACTCAAACTTCAACCCTCCCTCTTAGCAAGGAAGGTATTCTTCTCGTCATGATCATTATCATTTCTTTTGCGCTTCTGTACACGTGGTCATTGTCTTGTTGTCAATCACGGATCTATATATCATAGGAAGTTTTGCACTTTCATTGGAGTAGCATACCAGCCTGCGTTGGAGTAGTATACCAACTTGTGCTGGGGTTAGCATACCAGCGTGCGTTGAGTAGCATACCAACTTGCGCTGGGGTAACATACTAGCGTGCGTTGGAGTAGCATACCAACCTGCGTTGGGGTAGCATACCAGCCTGTGTTGGAGTAGCATACCAACCTGTGTTGGGGTAGCATACTAGCCTGCGTTGGAGTAGCATACCAACCTGTGCTGGGGTAGCATACCAGCCTGCGTTGGAGTAGCATACCAACCTGCGCTGGGTTAAAATACCAGCCTGCTTTGGAGTAGCATACCAACCTGTGCTGGGGTAGCATACCAACCTGTGTTGGAGTAGCATACTAACCTGCACTGGGGTATCATACCAGCCTATGTTGGAGTAGCATACCAACCTGCGTTGGGGTAGCATACTAGCTTGCGTTAGAGTAGCATACCAACCTGCGCTGGGGTAACTCCCACTACTGGGGACCACATCAGTGCTCGCTACTGGGGAACACATCACCTCCCGCTACTGGGGAACTCATCACTTCCTCTCACGAGGGAGAATCCTTCTGGACCACACCAAGCTTATCTTTGAAGTACTCGAACTTCACTCTCGATAGAGGCTTAGTCAACACATCAGCTACCAGCTTGTCGTAGGAACATACTGGAGCTTCACTACTCCCTTCTGTACCATCTCTTGGATATAATGGTACTTGATCTCGATATGCTTGGATTTGTCATGACACTCTGGGTTCTCTGACAACTTTATGCAACTCTGGTTGTCACAAAAGATACAGGTCTCCTCCAACTTGAGATCAAACAATCCTGCATTCAACTTCGGAAGCCACACTGCCACAAGCTGACCATGCTGCCACATACTCCTCTGCGGAGCTAAGTGCCATACAAGTCTGCTACCTACTGAGCCATGAGATCACAACTGATCCCAAACTGAAGCAACATCCAGATGTACTTTTCCGGTCTGTGATACCGCCTGCCCAATCTGAATCTGTGTAGCCCTGTAGTCTTATCTCACAATCCGAGATATATTTGAGTCCATAATCAACTGTACCCTTTTAGGTACCTCATCACATGTTTTGCCGCAATCAGGTGAACGTGTCTAGGCTTAACCATGTACTTACTCAATATGTTCACCGCAAAACATATATTTGGTCTCGTGTTCGTCAAGTACATCAACAAACCAATCATCTGCCAGTGTATGGTGGCATCCACTGTCTCAAAACAACTTTAAGTTAGCTACCATCGGTGTAGATATGGCCTTACAATCCAACATCCCAAACCTCTTCAGGATCTCCATTGCATATTTTCCTTGGTTAAGGAAAGTCCCATTCTGTCTCTGCCATAACTCCAGACCTAAGAAGTAATGCAACATGCCTAGGTCCTTCATCTCGAAGTTTGCAATAAGTTTCCTCTTACTATCAACAATGAGCTTCTCGTCTCCTGTTAGAAACAAGTCATCCCCATACAATAATAGTAACACTGGTTTACCATCCACAACCTTGAAGTACAGGTTGTAATCTGCTTTACTCTTGTTAAATCCCCAGCTCATCTAGCATATCATGCCCTGGGTGTCTTCTTAGGCCCATACAAATATTTCTTCAATTTGCAGACATGAGACTCCTTCTCATGTATCTTGTGGCTACTCTATGTATACTTCTCCTGATTACTGGAGCAAGTCTCTTGTCATAGTTTTCTCCCTCTTGCTGGGAGAATCCTCTGGACACAAATCAGGCTTTGTACATCTCTATGAATGGTCCTGGGGAGGTTGCTCCTCCTTACTGGATCATGAGGGATGACTCCCTTTGAACTCTAACTCCTTTTGAGCTGGTACTTGGTGGGCCCCCCTGCCTCACCACTGGTGGAGCCATTTGCTCCTCATGATCAGTCTCCATATGAGATGTTCTGTTTCTTGTAAAAATAACTTCTTCTTCTTCTTCTTCGGTACATGGATGTATATGGTCATGTATACAACTTGGATAGTCTGCTCCATGTCTCAAACTAGAGACCATCTAATATGTTTCCTCCTGCAATTGTCACTATAGATTCCCTCATAGTTATCACCTGTGACCTGCCCGGAACAAGAACAACAAGAGGAAAAACAATAGACAAGAATAATACTTTTTATAATAAATAGAAAGAACAATCGTCACAGTAGCTCCTTCAGAGCTATCACTTGTGTCATGCTTGAAACAAGAGTCAATATGAAAATGAGAACAACACTCTTCTAGTGTTGTGATCAATCATTCCTCCATGGTAACCTGGAGACAAAATAAGAAGTATCTTCTAGAGGAGATTTTAGTTATATCTAGTAAGCAGTTACAATAAGCATTTATATCAATAGTGCTCACATGCTATTGAGTATTCATTATATCTAATAGTAATAAAACTTTTCAGAGATTGTTGTCACAACTATTTACTTGATATGTGTAAATTTGAGACTTATCAATTTAATCAATCAAGCTTGGAACTTGGAGTCTTGTCTTCAAGAATGAGTGTTGCTGCTTTTCTTCCGAGTCTCCTTCACTCAAGATGACAAGTATTTTCTTTGACCTGTCCCTTGTACTAAGATAATATGCTTTCTTGACAGAAATCTGAGCTAGAGAATATAATGCAAATAAAATCTAAAATCTCAACCTTAATCAATCTAATACTTTGACTAAAGCTAGTTTCTAACTTTAATTTTGGCCATAGATTAGTATGATAATCATCACTTCAAAATGCAACCTAGATGTTCATAAGATCATAATAATTCCATAACAAATAGAGGCATATCAAAACAATTAAACCTGGGGTGCATTGTTCCTCTGAATGTGTTGGATCTGAGATCCTTCTGGATCTACGATTGTTGTTTGGACAAAAGATCCCTTCTCTTGCAAATACCCTTAAGATAATGATACAGTTAAAACATATATAAGTATATACCTTCGACAACACTGGCAGGTAGTGGCACCATCCGACAACAGCGGAAAGCAATGACGAACCTTAAAGCTTCAAAGGTGCTCCAACTTGTAATCTAAAGGTAGCTGGAGATTTGCTAGGGTAAGGCGCACTAGGACAACCAAAAATCAATCCCAACACTTCACATAAACTTTCATTGCAACTGGTACTGCAACTGGCACTGTAACTAGTGTTGCAACTAGTGCAAAACAACTGGCATGAAGGAACTGGCACGAAGGAATTGACACTACAATTACAATTGATACTGGAACTGGTACTGCAACTGTAACTGGTACTACAAAGCTAGGGTTTTATGAGGAAACCCTAATTCCTCAAACTTCGAATTTTGGAATTCTGATCCAGGGACTAGATGCGCCCTCCTAGGGCGAGCTCCTAGATGGTCTTACTTTTCCCAACGTCCTCCAACAAGGTGGATGATGTCACCTTTTGTTGAAATTTTGGTATGCTCGTTTAACCATAGACAATGTCACATAATTGTTAGCCAACCATAGGCATTCACATATGCCACCCCCAAGCACACTAACCTTTACTTAGAATAATTCTGGCAAGCCTACTCTAGAACCAACAGATAAACCCTAGCTGCTAACTGCAACAATAACTCAAGACAAGTAGAGCGCTCCTTCTCCAAGGGTAGCGCACAAGAGAGAGAGTCTCTATATCCACTGAACAAGTACCATACACAACTGTAGTAGTTGCAGTTGCACTACTCTCTCTAACTTGCGCCATACTTAGCAAGAATATCACCAAGAGTATCACCAAGAATGTCACCAAGAGAATCACCAAGAATGTCACCAAGAATGTCAACAAGAGAATCAACAAGAGATAGACCAAGACCAAGAGATGACAATGCGGCCTTATTACTCCTTGCAGCTGCAACTGCAACTCTCCACAAGACTTGCGCACTAACTGGTTATTCAAATGAGCTAAAACATCCTCTATTTATATTAATCTGTCCAGTGACTTTTCTAGCTGGGCTGACTTGACTTTCTGGTAATTATATTTTTTGTTTATCTTTTTCTTGTGGAGCTGACTTGTATTTCTAGAAGATAATATTCTAATATTATTATTCTGCTAGGCCGACTTGTCTTCTAGGGTTTCCACACATCTATTTAATGGTTCACTTGCTTCCAGAATATTCTATTCTAAGTCATAGGTTACACGTGGAGGTTAATACCTCTTGCAGCTACCAAAACATCAACACCTTTTAGGGTTTATGCAGAAACCCGATTTTCTGAAACTTGTCCAAAACTGAAAATTGTTCCAGGGAAAAAGGTGCGCTAGGGTTAGGAGAGTCTTCCTATGCCCTTGTTTTGCTTAGCGAGCTCTTCTGTGCTATGGAAATGCCTTCTTTCAGGTCCGCTCTGAAACCATGTTGAATTTTCGTCTTAAGCAGTTAATTAGATTAGTGTTCTTTTACATACACAAGATTTACCTTGGGAAAATCCTCTAGGAGAAAAATCCAACAAACTTCCTCAATATAGATTCAATAACCAAGAACAATGCCTCTCTCCAAGAGAGAGCTAACAAAGCAGAAGATCCTTCTCAAATCCTTGACTAGGGAAGAGTAGTGCACTACATAACCAAGATATACCCGAGAGATAGACCAAAATCCTCCACAAAGTCACCTTCTAGCTGCAGTAGCGTCTCCCTCTGAGACTTGCGCACTTCTCTTCTTGACTTCAGAGCTTGTGTGTATGTATGTTCAAATGAGGCACTAGCCTCCCTTATAAATAGTAGTTTGGCCAACCTAAAAGTAGGTCTGGTTCGACCTGTCACTTTATCCCTTTATTTTACATTTTACTTGTCAAGGAACAATAGGGCCGACTTTTACAAAGGCACAATAGGGCTGTCTTAACAAATATAATATAATAATATTATTTAGGGTTTTTTCTTGGTCAAATACAATAAGAATATCTTCCAAAGCTACTCAAACTTCAACACCTCCAAGGACTAAAATTTGAGGTGCTATCTAGCCTGTCCTCATACCTCAAGCATGCACTGGCCATAGTCAACTACTCTGACTCCCACACACTTTCTGGTCACACGTCCCACTTGCTGATTCACCCTTCCTGGTATGCACAACAAGTCACTTGGCTCCTTGTGTACTCAAACGCTGAGCTTTGATACCATGTTGACTTTTTATAACTCAACAAATGAAGTTAATGCCAATAATTATACTTGCCCAAAAATTAACTAATTATTGTCCTCTGCCCAGAATTTGTCCACACATGTGGCCTGCTATCCTCACACGTGCAGCCTCTTTTCTTGCTGTATGGACCTGTAGGGTCCGTACGTGTGGTCCGTACCACACATGCGGCCTGTTCTTTTCATCTCCAGTCTTCTCTTTCCTCCACACGTGCGACCTCCCTTGCCTCATACGTGTGATCTCTCCCTGCCAAGAATAGAAAAATAGATGACTAGAAACCCTAGGCCAGATTGCCTAGGTGCAGAATTCTCCTTGCTGAAATTTCCATCCTTCTAGCACATGTGTTTACTCACTTATGCTAACTCCATAATGTCACAATGAGATGTCACAATTTCCTCATCTCCTTTTATAGGAGTCTAATGTGTGAGTTTAGGAACCCCTCCTAAACTCAACAATTAATTAGAATATTTTATTCCTCTTTATGGGTGTGAAACCCCAACACAAGCCCACAAAGCCCATCATCTTTCCCATGAGACCCTAGCCTTATTCCAAGGCCGATTTCACCGAAACAAAAAACTGATTTGGTGCCAACGAAGATTCCCACATGCCTGACACCTTGGCCTCTTGTGGGAATACTTCCCAAAGCTACAAAAAAAATTAACAGAGACACCTTCCAAGCTACAAATTTAACAACAAGGGCCACCAAAACATGTCACAAGAAGCCCTAACATGCTTAAAATCAAAGTGGAGAATAGACTAGGAGGGCCCCAAAGGAGCCAGATTTGAACATTGCTAAAGGGGCGTGGCCTACACAATGAACTATTACAAGCAACAACTCTAGTAGATGATAGGAGCAAGATAATACATTCATGCATAAGACATTACAGGGAAAAAGAGGGAGAAAATCTTAACATAAAACCCTTCCAGCGTGGTAGATATACCTTTCATGTGGCCCATAAAAGCAAGTTCTAGCAATTTTACAAGTCACCAACAACATTTAAAAATGAAACAATAAGCCTCACATTGATAAGAAATAAACCCCTTATGCATCACATATGCTCCAAGAGGAGAGACTCCTCATAAATCCAACCATGAAAAATAATGAAGAGAGCAAATACTTATATAGGTTTAAGCTCTATCTTCATCTACAATAAACAAGTAATTGTTTTCCTAGATCCACTAGTTCTCCAAGGAATGCAATAAAATATTACATTTCTAACCTCCTCAACAAACTCCTTACTAAGAGTAGAAATGAGTTGTTGAGATCCACTTTCCTCTCCTAGAAGAAATTATAAAATAGCATCTTCTCCAAGGAAAACAATATAGTAGAGTTCTCAAGTAACTAACTTCATGAGACAATTCCACATTAAAATAATGGAATTAGTTAGTAGCCACTTCCAAAAATCAATGTTGCAAACATCGTGATGGTGAATATATCGTCGAGGGTTTGGAAAACAACTTATTGGTAACATTGGGGAAAATATTGGAAAATATAGACAAACTTTAAAATTTACAAAAATATTCATTTTTTCAAATTTTTAAACATCTAAAGCAACAACTTCAAATAAATACATTGCCACATAAATATGAAAAGAAAACTGATATATAAGATGTATACTATGTCTAGCTAGTGATACATCACACATGAATACTAAATAGTGTCCCGAGTATTGACTCCTAAGCCACAAAATATCATCATAAAATATAAAAATGTATCTCATCATCACAAGTCATCTACAATGAAATCAGATAAATAAACTAGCGATTCCCTCTGCCCCTTTTACGGGAAAAGGTAATGGCTCTTCCTCTAGATGAAGAAGTTCTTGGGGTTGGTGCTAGACTCTAATGTCCTGTAGAAGAAGAAGGAGAAGTTAGAGTTTGACATCCTTTGCTGGTGCTACTGCTAAGTCCAACTTGTTGTGTTTGAGTCTGTGAAGGTGGTGGCTATTGAACCTAATGAGGAAAAACACTAGGGGTAGGGACTTTGTTAGGATTGCCATCATGAGATTTGCAACTCGTTTCCTCACATTGCAATCTCTCATTTCCCAAGCATAGAACTTGAAAAAGATATTTTGAAGTGATGAATGGAATGGATTTCAGTGGCTGCAAACAAGATGGGTTACACATTTTGCAAAAAAGCAATAGAGGTTGTGAAAATTACTGAGCTCCTTGTTAAGGTGTTGCAGTTGGTGGATGGGGAGAAATTGGCCATGGGTTACATTTATGAGACTATGGATCAAGCAAAGGAGGAGATAAAGGGCAACATACAAGGATAATGTAGCTAAGTATGGGCCTATCTGGGAGATCATTGATAACAGATGAAACAATCAACTCCATCGCCCTATACGTGTAGTTGTGTATTTCTTGAACCCAAGGTATTATTACAAAGCTCAGTTAGGAGAAGATTAAATCGGGGAGGTCAAAGATGGATTGTACGAGTGTCTAGAGCACATGGTCCTTGATGAGAGTGAGTAGTTGGAAATACATTGATAGATCAGTGTTTTCACTAGAGCCATGGGTACCTTTGAAAAAAACCTAGAAAAGATTGCAAGAGATGTGCACCGACCAAGTAAGCAATTCCAAATTTTTTTAAGTTCAGTTGTTTAAAACTTTAAGTACTTGAATTTTTCGCCAAAGTAATATTCTAATTTGTTGAATTAACTGACTTTGCAACACATCTGTGGGATTCATTTGGTAGTCAGTGTCCTCAGTTGCAAAAGTTTGAAATTCGAGTCCTGAATCAAATTTACAGCGCTTTTTGCTATGAGCGCACTTAGTCTATCTACGAGTGGACACTAGTCCATTTGACCTATATTTTGGTCTTTAGTTTATAGAAATACAAATTTCAATTTCCAAAATTTTAAGCTACATGAATTTGCCAAAATTTGGGTTTCTCAAGAGAGAGAATTGCTTGTGTGTGAGAGCAAGTTGCACACATAGAGTTTTAATTTTCAGGGTTTCTAGCATTGCACTTTAGTTTACTATTTTTAAAAAACTTTTTAGAGCTAAATATGCCAGATTTTATGGATAACAGGTGCAACAGTGGTGTTGTCATCTCAAGGTGATCAGAATATTTCCAATATTGAATTTGGCCATGAAGTATTACCATGGGATGTTTCCAACTTGTGAGGTTCTGGGATACCTCTGATTCTTGTTCATGGTTCTAGAAGGATGAATTTTGCTAACCTACTTTTTCCATGGTTGGCTTAGACAATGGGGATTCATGTTTGCTTTCTTAGCTTTGGTTTTCTATCAAATCTTCAGTATATATTTTCCGGTGTTTTTTTCTCTCTTTTCAATATCTGAATTTACATATTTGCAGTGAAAACCAAATTGAGTGTGCCTCATTATAGTAGTTCATGGTGTGTAACAAAATTCAAAGTTAATTAGTAAACATTATTGGTTCTTGTTTGGGGCAATTCACTTGCCTCTTTCTTGCAGGCAGAGTCAGGGACTATCTTCTGGTAGTCAAATGTTCGAAGCTGGTGATTCTGGCAGAGCCTTGGCAAGAGGTATTAAAAAGAAATCATATGTGGTAGAGATCTATATGAATTCTTTCAGCATACCATCTTAGGCATTTGATTCCTTCTGGTTTTATCTGCTATCGCAATGGTGAACTGGGTAGAAGCCGTTTGTGTATGGAAGTGTTTCAGTTACTTTGTATTTTTAATTTATTGATGGTTTTTGTTGGGTAATCTTTACTGCAACAGGACATTATGGCAAGCACTCTCCAATAAATGGTGATCCAACCTCTGATAACAAGATAACAAAGTTGCCAGATCGATTAGTTAATACAATGCAATCTGATGAGTACGATCCTTTCTCATATGTTTCCTTGGTTTATTGTTATGTTACATTGATAGCCAGGGCTTGTGGATTTCTGTTTAAACATCATTGGTAAAGCCTATTTCTGTTATTCGTTTCAGTACGACTTTACCAAAAAAATTAGAAGCCATCCATCCTGTAGTGCCAAATTCAGAGCTTCCATCTGAATTGAGGTGCTCACTATGTCAAGGAATCTTTCATGGGGCTGTTATGATACCGTGTTGTCAGTTTAGCTTCTGTCTTGAGTGTAAGCTCTTTTACAACCGACTGTAACTCTGTTAAAGCATGTTTCAATTTTCATGTATGTTCTGAATCTGAGTGGTCTTTCTATTTAGTATGGATCAGTTCATGATGTACTGTGAGACTCTTGCTTGTGTCGATAGGTATTAGGCAGGTATTGGTTGAGAAGGGTAAATGTCCTCAATGTAACTCAACAAAATTCAAGATTGATGAGCTACTTCCCAATATTGCTCTTCGTCAAGCAATTGAACGTTTTCTCGAGTCTCAGGTGACAATCAGTACTGCAGAAGATTGTGGAGCAAAACATGCACCTGGTGGGCAGCTGATGACTGCATTCAATTTATTGGATGTCGTGATTTTAACTTAAAATAACGTGTCTAAAAACCAAATCTTATTGTTGGCTGCAGATGGGGAATCTGGAATTCAAGCAAAGCCCACAGCCTCACAAGCCTTATCTCACAGGCAAGGTAAATTAAATCTATTGCAATCCCCATATGCAACGTTTGGACCAACATATAAAAAGCCTAATAAAGTTTTTCTAGAATCTACAGGTGATTTAATAGCTGGAAATATAAGAAAAGATGCCCATCATTGCTCTGGTCACTTGTAGTCAGAAATTCAGAATTATGCTTCAAAGTATTGTGTTCTTTACAGAGGGATAGATAATATTTTAAGATAACATATTTTTTTAATGTCCATAAATGACCAAGGAATAGGTCAATGGGTCTAGAGAGTACAACAGTGGCAACTAGTCTCTGGGAGTGTCTAGAACTCTCCTATATGCTAAAATGTTATCAAATTAAAAGAGATACAAATGACATTAAAAGAAAGAGGATCACGAGGTAGGCAAAAATGGAAGTTCGATATTTAACTAAGAAAAGGCTTTGGTATATTTTTCCCAGGTCTGTCTGAGGCCAAGAAGTCTATTCTAGAGGACAATGGAGAGGGTGTTACAGTCTATAAGGCGCTCCGGTCATTCTCTCATAAAGATGAAGGGATAACTATGGAGTTTCAGGCTGGCAAAGGTATGTTTTAATATTTTGTATGAGAGGCTTTTTGATGGATAATATGGAGTGAATGAACAAAGTATGCTCTCTGGTTTGAAAAATTTGTTCTGTTCATATAAATTTTGTTTTATTCAATAATTTGGCCTGGGTTCAATAGTGATAATTAGTCAAGATATTCCCTTTACCATTCCCTTGTGTGCCAAAGCCATGGAGAACATGGTCGAGGTGCATATAAATGTTATAATCAGACCGAATTCATTAATCTCTAGTATATATCCTCTTTTCTTAAGACTTACAATTTATTAGAAGGTTTTGCTTAGTAGAATTTTGGCACTCTTTTTCACTTGAGCACTTCTTTTTGCTCCTTCTATGCCTATCTAAATTTCCTTATGTTCTCACTCACCAGAATTTGGCATCCCAATGTTGAGATTCCAATTTAACCAACAAAAACCTTGATTCTGCAGTATGCTGTAAAAAACAACACTAGGGCTGCGCAACACTTGAAGAGATGTAACATAAGAGGAGCACAACCCTAGAGAGAGAAAGAAAACTAAGCGCAAGAGAGAGCACAATACTTGATAGGTGCTCTTAGGCAATTCACTTTATTAGAAGGGTGAATGAATCACTTGAATGAGAAATACAAATGACATTGGGTGTATAAATATCCAACTCAGAGGTAGGGTGATTTCCCCAATAAAGTTTTGATCCTGCATGTACATTGTCGGCCTTAGCCAAGCGTATGAATATAATAATAATAAAATGAGGTTGGATATGATCATAAGTGAAGATTGCACCCCTATTCTCAACATCTTCCCTTAATATGAATAGCGGCCCGCAAAGAGAAGAAGGCATTATAGACATACAACCATAATATTGAAGAGGGGCCACGTAGAGAAGGCATTGCATATCACCTCCCTTGAATTCCATATCTCTCCCTCCAGTATCTTTCAAGATCTTTGGCAGTGTTGAAAATGTAGTGGAGTGTCAATGTGGATGAAGCTTTAGTTGAATGAGCACATCATCAACTTGGGTGAGAAGGGCCCATGGTGGAGGAGGCTTCTACTGATGCTCCAATTCGCCTTTTGGTGCAAGAAAATCGACAACGTCTAAAACTATGGATATGGCCCATTAGGCATAAGCCTTGACTAATCTAGACGAAGAGGAGTTGGATCAGATGGATCAAATTAAGAAATCTTTGACGTCATCATTGAAGTGCTCGATTACTAGAGGAGTGTTGGAAGCAACATTTAGTATAGGAGAAGAGTCTTCCATAGGATTTGAGCTAGATGAGTCATAAATAAGGTCCTTGTCATCATCATTTGTCTTCCTAGTCATTATAGGAAGAGTGCTTGTGGAAACACGCGTAGAAGAGGAGGATCAACATCATAATGTGAAGGAGAAAGATCCAATGAGACATTTTGGGAATCATTGATATGAGACTCCTGTGTAAGGAGGACACAGAACTTCATCAAAGATATGATCTCTATGTTCAATCACCTTGTGAGTGAATGGATCAATCATCATATATAGATGATATGCCTTGAAAACTTTGCTATAGCCCACTAGTACTTAGGTTCTAATTTTTTTTCACTTTTCACTAGGAATATGGGTGCATGTACTTGATTTAAAAATTCTGAAGTGTGAAATTGATTGTTTATTTCCATACCATTTCTATTATGGAGTCATGCCTTGAATGACAGGGGTAGGTGTTAGGTGTCTGATGGGCGATGTGGGCTGCATAGAGAACTGTTAGAAATAGAGAAAAGAACAGAAAATATACCTTTTAAATTTTTTTTCTGTTAGCTAGATCAGCAAGAACACAATAGATCTAAAATAAAAACTCTGATCAGAGATGTATAAGAAAACAATAGATCTGAAACACTACAGTTAGATCTGAACTGTAAAATATTTCTGAGTATGCAAAGCAGTTAGATCTGAACTACAAAATATTTCTGAGTATGCAAAGCAGTTAGATCTTAACTAAACAAATATTTCTGAGTATGCAGAGCAGTTAGATCTGAGCTAAACAAAAATTTATGAGTATGCAGAGCAGTTAGATCTGAACTAAACAAATATTTCTGAGTAATACAAACTAATAGATCTCTGAATCAAGAATAATTAGATCTAGAACATTCATCATTTCAAATAGTAGATCCGAGTTTAAACACATAGATCAAACTGAAATTCAACTCCAACTTACCTCTGAAGATTACCTCTGTGTGATGAAGAAGGAGCTTGGCACACAAGTGCAATGTTAAGCCTCTGAATTTATGCTCAGATATAGTTTTGGACTCATGGATCAATCATTAAGGGTTAGATCTCTATCAAAGAGAATATAGGACTGTTTTGCCACCACAGAAAAGCCTCAAAGAAATGACAACAAACCCCAAACATATTTCTGGAAGTAAACCCTTGTGACAGCAAAAGAGAGACAGCTTGGAAGTTCCAGATCTACTCAAAAAGGAGGACGGCTGCCTATTGTAAAGGGGCTAGCAGCTCAACAAGATAGCCGCGGCCTTCATAGGTATCAGATCTGCACAGAGAAGGGGACAACAGCCTCCAGAAGAGAGTCCACCAGTCAGAAAGGAGCCGACTGCTTGAAGACATGCAGAGTGAAGGGTGGCCGACAACTTAGACATAGCAGAAATGATGGAGGGTAGACCTGGCAGCAGCAAAATGAACAACCCTCAACACAACAACCCTCAACGCAGCACCTAGATCTCTTTCCAGCACAAAAAAGAAGCCGAACTGTAACAGTCAAAGGAGGCCGCAACACATAGGAGAATCTCAGAGCAATCCGCCACTTAGAATAGAAGAGAGTGAGTGTGTGTAGGAATAGAGAGAGAAAGGGTTTTATTTAGTCTTAGGCTAGGGCTTAGGTTAATAAAATAATAATTAATATAATGACATATTAATTAATATAAATATTAATTTAATATGTCATATTAAATATTAATTAATATTTCTATTTTAATCTTATTAAGTCCTAAAAACAAAAATACAAACCCCACTCAAACCCAAACTAAAAAACGAAAGGGTGAAGAACAAACAAGGGGTTAGGAAGGGAAAAAGGGGTTTTCTTAGTGGCAAAACATGTCCATATGATTCTCAAGGTGACCAATTAACTTTATCATCACTGCATAAGGGCTACATGTGGTCATGCCCATCTTCATAGTCTCTCCTTGGTCCTGTGGACCATCCTGGGAGAGAGGAAGAGGATCACACACCAACACATCTTGGTATTACACCAAGATCTACCTGATCAAAGACCAGGTTGCCCCAAAACACATCCGGGGTCTTATCCACCAAGGTACAAGACCAAGGATCAACCCATGCTTTAGGCATGGGTACCCTAGAACACATCCAGGGGCCCTAGACATATCTAGGGACTTATACTGCTTGGTTCCAGACCAAGAACTCCAGTCATATACTGGGGGCCCTCACAAGGGTCTTTTGCCATGGCTCTAACTGCTGGTCCGAGACCAAGAACTCCAGGAGTGTACTGGGGGCCCTAGTCCACCACTAGGGTCTTATGCCATCCTCCAGGGAGAATGTCTCTTGCAGCTGCATTAAATTCAACACTCCCTCTCAGCAAGAGAGGCATTCTCAGCAACACCAAGCTTGTCTCGAAAGTACACAAACTTTGTCAAGGACAGTGGCTTGGTCAAAATATCTGCCGTTTGTTCTGCCGTCGGAACATACTGAATACTGAGAATGTTCTTTTGCACCATGTCCCAGACATAGTGATATCTCATCTCAATGTCCTTCAACCTGTCGTGAAACACCGGATTCTCGGAGAGCTTTATACGACTCTGGTTGTCACAGTGGATGACTATGGGTTCTAGCTCTGCACTGAACAAGTCTGAAAGTAGCTTCCTGAGCCACACTGCTTCTCTGCTAGCAACACTTACAACAATGTATTCTGCTTTTGTAGTGCTCTGGGCTATAGAGTTCTGTTTCCTACTGGACCAGGAAATCATCGCTGAACCCAAACTGAAGCAAAATCCGGAAGTGCTCTTCCGATCCACTGTACTGCCCATCCAATCTGAATCTGTAAATCCATGAAGCATTACACCTCCACTGGAAGTGTATCTGAGACCATAGGCTATAGTCCCCCAAACATATCTTAGAATATGTTTAACAACAACCATATGTATATGCTTCGGTTCACACATGAACTGGCTGAGGGCATTTACTGCATAACAAATGTCCGATCTAGTATGTACGAGGTACATCAATGACCCAATGATCTGCCGATATAATGTGGGGTCTTCTGGATCTGAACTTGTAATTTCTTTAGGTTAGAGATCATTGGTGTGGTCATGGACTTACAGTCCATCATGCCAAATCTGCGGAGCACATCAACTGCATATTTGCTCTGTGAGAGAAAGATTTCGAGAAAGATTTCACTTGGTTTTTGCCACACCTCCAAGCCCAAGAAATAATGCATGAGCCCCAAGTCTTTCATTTCAAATTCTGCGGAAAGATCCCTCTTAGTCTGAGCTATCAAGTTTTCCTCTCCAGTGAGGAACAAATCATCCACGTATAAGACTAAGATAACTGGATGATTTTGTACAATATTTATATAAAGATTGGGATCTGCTATGCTTTTGGTGAATCCAAGACTCTGTAGAAAGCTGTCTATTCTACCATACCAAGCTCTTGGAGCTTGCTTCAACCCGCACAGGGCTTTCTTGAGTTTGCACACATGAGATTCTTTCTCATGGATCACGAAACCTTCAGGCTGTTCGATATACACTTCTTGCTCAACTTCACCGTTAAGAAAAACAGTCTTAACGTCCATGTGGTGAAGTTTCCAACCAAAAACTGCGGCAAGAGAGATAATAATCCTGATGGAAATATATCTAGCAACTGGAGCAAAGATCTCGTCATAGTCAATTCCTTCTTTCTGAGAGAAACCACGAGCCACGAATCTAGCCTTATATTTTTCAAAAATGCTATCTGCTGCATGCTTTATCTTATAAAACCATTTGGAAGTTGCTACTGATTTGCCACGAGGTCTAGGAACCACTACCCATACATCATTCTTTAGAATTGAATCATATTCTTCTATCATAGCATCTTTCCACACTTGATGTTTGGAGGCTTCTTCAAATGTGGAAGGTTCTGAATCAATCACAATATTCAACTTAGCTATGAGACCGGAGTACTTATCTGGTTTCTTGCTTTCTCTGAAAGTACCCTTAGGAGCTGAATGCTTTTCTGCTTCCTTTACAATTTCCCGGCACCAGGCTGGTTTCCTTTTAATAGGAGGTTTCTCTAAAGGAAACTCAATAGTATCCCTTGAGGGATCCACTGGAAGTTCTGAGATCTCCTCTCTCTGCTCATCTGGAAGAGGAGAATCTGAAGAGTCAAGTGATGGAGCTTCTTTCTCTTTCGAATCACATGGAAGTTCTTTGGCTCGACGAAAAGATGCTTCTTCATGAAAAGTCATGTCTCTGCTTACTTCGATGAACTTTTAACTTGGGATAGAAATTCTGTAAGCCTCTGAGGTTTCACTGTATCCCACAAAAGTTCCTTTCTTTCTAGAGGGCTCTAGCTTAGTCCTCTTTTCTTTTGGAATGTGAACATACACTGGACTGCCAAAGATTCTCAAGTGATCAACTAAAGGCTTTATACCGGTGGAAACTTCTTCTGGAGTTTTTGCTTCAAGAGCTTTGTGTGGACATCTGTTTTGAATGTAGACTGCAGTACTGGCAGCTTCAACCCAAAGAGATAAAGGTAAGTTCTGGTCATACATCATGGCCCTGACTGCTTCACAGATAGTTCTGTTCTTTCTTTCTGCGACCCCATTCCGCTGGGGATTATACGACACAATCAACTTCCTCTTAATCCTAGAAGCCCGACAGAGTTCATCATATTTGAAGTTGTCAAATTCTTTACCATTGTCTGTTTTGAAAACCCGGATGTGTCTGCCTGTCTGATTTTCAGCAAAATTCTTGAAATCTTGAAATTTGCTAAAGATTCATCTTTAGTCTTTAAAAAGTAAACCTAAGTTTTACGAGAACAATCATCAATAAAAATGATGTAGGAAATACAACCATTCATAGATGGAGCAGTCATGGGCCCACAAAGATCATAATGAATTAGATCTAGAATGCCATTAGATTTTCTATTGCTGTAACGATAGGGTTTCTTTGTATTCTTACCAAGTGCACAACCTCTACAAACACTATCATGCTCAAAAGAAAATACTGGCATATCTGTCACCATCTTTTGCAAACATGGAAGTGCGTTGTAGTTGAGATGTCCAAGCCTCTTGTGCTAGAGCTCGCAGGGATTTATCATCTCGTGAGCTAGTGCTTGAACAACTTGACCTGAGATTTTATAAAGTCCACTCTCATGAGTTCCAATAGTCATAGCCGTGCTCATATCTCCATTTGAGGGCCACATGAGAGCCTTCCCTTTGGTGAAAGCTATTGAGTATCCTTTGCTTTCTAACACTGCAACTGAGATTAGATTTTTCTTTAAACCAAGAACATAAAGAATTTCATCAATATGAAAGATATTACCTGATTGAAGTTGAAAAGAAACAGATCCAAAACCTTTTATGTCATAGGTACCATCATCACCCAGTTCTACCTTTACATTGAATTTCTTGTCCCGCTAGTTTGCAAGATTTTGTTTGAAGCCTGTCATTTGTTTGGAAGCACCGTTGTCCATTAACCAAATCTCCTCCGACTTGGTTATAGTGCCAGAAAGAGTTGAGATGAGATAATATTCTTGATGTTGTTCTTGCTCTTTGGTGGCTACCCTGGTTTGTCTTCTTTGAGGTTCCTTTTGAGGATTAGCCTCTTCAGTAGCAACTGAGGCTTGAAACTTTCCTTTTCTTCTCTGCCGAGAGGGAGGATTCCTACAATCTCTTGCATAGTGTCCTAGCTTATTGCAGTTAAAACATTTTACTTTAGATAAATGAGGATTAAGATGACATAACTTACCTTGAGGTTTCTTACCTTTGCCTTTAGATTGAGGGAACTTCTTCCATTTCTTGGCTTTCGCTGAAAGGGCATGATCTCTTAGAATTGAATGATCATTTCTGCTTTTGAGTCTTCCTTCTTCTTCTAAGCAGTCATGCCATAATCTGTCAAAGTTAGGTTGGGCTTCTCTTTGACAGATGCGAGAAAAACTCCCCATGACTCAGGGAGTCCATCAACTGCAGTTTGCACAAGGTCTTCATCATCTACAACAACTCCTATTGCTATAAGCTGATCTCTGGTTTGAACAATCTTGGAGAAGAAGGCAACAATTGATTCATCTTTTCCCATTCTCAAAGTACGTAGTTGTTTCTTCAATATTCTCTTCTGAGTTGGTGCCTTCTTTTCATAGAGGTTTGCCAAAGCATCAAAACAATCTTTGACAGTCCTTAGATGACCAATGATGGGCATTATGCTGTCCTTAACAAAATAAAAAATGATTCTTTTAGCCTTGGCTTGTTTCTTTTTGTATGCTGCCCTGGCTGTGTTTGAAGTGGGTTCTGTAATTACCCTAGTGATCAACTCTTCTAGTTCACTCTCTTCAAGAATGTTAAGTATCTTGCATTTCCAAACATTGAAGTTGGAGGCCCCTATAAGTTTGTCATCAAATTTCATTGAAGAGGAGGCCATGCTGAGTTCTTTGAATCCGTTTAGTAAATAAGACTCGTTGATCTGCAAAACAAACCCTAACAATATGGATCTACGCAGGTTCAAGTCTGCACTCCTTGAGCTCTTTTCACGCTCTAAGCTCTGAAACCCTGTTAGAAATAGAGAAAAGAACATAAAATATACCTTTTAAAATTTTTTTCTGTTAGCTAGATCAACAAGAACACATTAGATCTAAAATAAAAACTCTGATCAGAGATGTATAAGAAAATAGTAGATCTGAACTGCAAAATATTTATGAGTATGCAAAGCGGTTAGATCTGAACTATAAAATATTTCTGAGTATGCAGAGCAATTAGATTTGAACTAAACAAATATTTCTAAGTATGCAGAGCAGTTAGATCTGAACTAAACAAATATTTCTGAGTATGCAGAGCAGTTAGATCTGAACTAAACAAATATTTCTGAGTAATACAAACTAATAGATCTCTGAACCAAGAATAATTAGATCTAGAACATTCATCATTTCAAATAGTAGTTCTGAGTTTAAACACATAGATCAAATTGAAGTGCAACTGCAACTTACCTTTGGAGATTACCTCTGTGTGATGAAGAAGTAGCTTGGCACACAAATGCAATGTTAAGCCTTTGAATTTATGCTCAGATATAGTCTTGGACTCATGGATCAATCACTAGGGGTTAGATCTCTATCAAAGAGAATATAGGACTGTTTTGCCACCATAGAAAAGCCTCAAAGAAATGACAACAAACCCCAATCAGATTTCTGAAAGTAAACCCTTCTGACAACAAAAGAGAGACAGCCTGGAAGTTCCAGATCTATTCAAAAAGGAGGATGACCGCCTACTGAAAAGGGGCTAGCATCTCAACAAGATAGCCGCGACCTTCATAAGTATCAGATCTGCACAGAGAAGGGGACGATAGCCTCTAGAAGAGGGTCCGCCACTTAGAAAGGAGCCGGCTGCTTGAAGACAGGTAGAGTGAAGGGTGGCCGACAACTTAGACAGAGCATAAATGATGGAGGGTAGACCTGGCAGTAGCAAAAGGAACAACCCTCATCACAACAACCCTCAACGCAACACCTAGATCTCTTTCCAGCACAAAAAGGAAGCTGAACTGTAACAGTCAAAGGAGGCAGCGACATTTAGGAGAATCTCAGAGCAATCCTCCACTTAGAATAGAAGAGAGTGTGTGTGTTTAGGAATAGAGAGGGAAAAGAGTTTTATTTATAGTTTTAGGCTAGGGCTTAGGTTTAAAAAATAATAATTAATATAATGACATTAATTAATATAAATATTAATTTAATATGTCATATTAAATATTAATTAATATTTCTATTTTAATCTTATTAAGCCCTAAAAACAAAAATACAAACCCCACTCAAACCCAAACTCAAAAACGAAAGGGCGAAGAACAAACAAGGGGTTAGGAAGGGCAAAGGGGTTTTCTTAGTGGCAAAACATGTTCATATGATTCTCAAGGTGACCAATTAACTTTATCATCTCTGCATAAGGGGTACATCACATAATGTGGTCATGCCCATCTTCATAGTCTCTCCTTGGTCCTGTGGACCATCCTGGGAGAGAGGAAGAGGATCACACACCAACACATTTTGGTATTGTCAGTGTTTCATGGAAACCTGCATAGGAGATCTAGCTAAAGCAAGTACAAACAAATATTATCAAGAAAGGAAGAGAGATTCAATATGGAAGAATGAGAAAATATATTCACACTACTCCAATGAGCTGATGATTGAAACATAGATCATGATTGATATGATACAATGAATGAGTGGAATACACTCATATATAGGGCAAAACATTCCATAATTAAGAAAAACAATCAAACAATTAGCTTTCCTTAGGAATGCATGCATTCATAATAGTGATGGTAAAAATAGAAAGTCTAAAATATGACTAGTCAGTTAACTCCCACTGAACTAGTGTGTCGAAAATAGAAATTTCTCCAACACCCCCCCTAAACATCACTATGGAGTAAAAAATGAGTTTCGGCTACTTGGCCATTTTAGGTACTCATGTACAATGCAACTAATGAACACTGAGGAAAGAGGAAAAACCACGTGGGAACAAACCCCCGCCTCAAAAGATAATGTATCAAAAGAAGAAAATGACAGCTGCTAGGCAATTGTGTTCTTCACTGCAAGACGATCCCGCAAAGTCTGAAACTTCTGCTCACGATCCCGCAAAGTCTGAAACTTCTGCTCACTGAAAGTCTTTGTGAAGATGTAGAAATGTTTACGGATCTGATGAAGTCCTTTGGAAACCTGTCGGGCCTTGTACCTCTTGATCCTGTGGACCCATCTGCACCTGAAAATATTCTTTTCTGGTGGAAGTGGAACCAGATTCCAAGTCTAATTCTGTAGGAGTGGTTCATACTCCCTCTGCATGGCTGCTTTCCATAATGGATTTCCCACAACCCTATTGTAGTTATGTGGATAAGTAGATTGAACCATATATCAATGCATGGGCATCATAAGTTCTGAAGCTGAAAGTACATGAGAAGGCTCCTCATGTTGAGATCGAGTCATCCTCGAATCCAATGGATTCCCTGCAAGGTTGCCTGCTGCCTGAAGTGTGGTTTGTGCCTTCTTGGGCATTTGCTGAAGCTTCGGCGTTGGCTTCTTATCTGGCTGTACTACCTGCTTATTTTCATGTACAAAATCTGAGTGTATGGAATCATCTCTGATGTCTGAAACTGATGGAAGCACAAGAGTATATGCATGTTGCACTGGAGGTGCATGCAAAGTACTCTCCTTATGTGTAAGTAGAAAAGATGAGTCATCGTCAGAAAACTTAGTGAATTTATACAACTTTGATTTGTGATCCACCTCACCAATTGCAATAATGGAATTGTCATGCATGTCAATTACTGAAACTAAATCTGATGTAAATTCAACCTTTTTACCTTTCTGAGTGATCTGATAAACTGAGAGTAGATTCATAGAAAGGTTTGGAACATGGAGAACATTCTCAAAACTTCCATTGTGGAGTTCCACTCTCCCTTCTCCTGCTACTGCTACTAGAGTATCATCCCCCATGAGAATAGGGGGTCTTGAGCATGGACTCAAAGAAGAGAAAACTTCCTCTTTCGCTACCATATGATGGGATGCACCATAATCGATAATCCATGAATCAGATGAGGAATTAATTGCAACCAGAGCATGATGATTACCTTTCTTAGGAGCAGGATCTTCTTCCTTTTGCTTCTTGACTCCCTTTGGAATGAAGTTTCCAAGGTTGTTCTGTTGAAGTGCCTGTGCCATAAGATCAATCTGTTTCTTCATGCATGTAGATTCTTCATGATTCGGTTTATTGCAGTGAGTGCACTGCTTTCCCTTCTTCTTCTTCTTCGAATCTGAAGAGTCTCTGGAACCTGAAGAATCATTGAAGGGTTTGGAATATCCCTCCTTCTCGTTCTGTTTGGATGACCCTTTTCCATTATGCATGGTGAGTGCATGTGCTTTGGGATCTTTCATGAGGCCCATCTGTATGAGTTTTGTCTGCTCTTGTGTAAGAGACTCAATGAACTGAGCTAACGTAGGCATTTTCCAATTTGTTCCAAAAAGACATCTGCCAGAATGGAAATTGGAGACATATACAGTGTATTCTGGTCCTAGCTTGGCCAAGATTGTTAGAATAAGTTGTTTCTCTTGTGTAGACTTGTCAATACCACATTCACCCAAGTTCAAAATCAAAGATTTAAATTTAGTAAAGAAGTCCTGTATATTATCAAAACTTTTAGGGTCTAAGGTATTCAACTCTACCTCAAGCATATGACCTCGCATCTCATCCTGCTTTCCAAATAGTCCTTCCAGGGTGGTCTAGATCTCGTTTGGAGTCTTGTATGCAGCTACATGAAACCATAAATCAGTGGAGATTAACTCAAGAAGTAGTCCTGTGGCCTCATCCTTACGGTTCTCCCATCTCATCTTCTCAATCGCTGATGTAGGTTTTGTTTCTGTCGCGATCGTCAAATTATATAGTCCTTTCCTTCTATGTTGGAATTCTTCCTTGGGCTTCCAATCAAAATAATTGTATGGTGTGAGGATTACCACCAGGTTTGACTGTATAATAGTTGTCATATCCATCTCTCCCACTGTTTCTAATAACCCCTAAAAATTTACTCTCAATCTGCAAGTGAAAAATTCAGAAATCACGACAGAAAGGGAACTTTAAGTGAAAATTCGTATCAGTTTCAATAGATGATCTTGCGGCTTACTTTCTGAGCAAACGGTGATGAATCTCGCCAAACGGTTGAAAACCCACTTCCAAAATGGGTCCAATTACTTTCCACGCGGGCCGTTTCCTCAAAAACTTAATATTTTGGGAGCAATCACTGCTGAAATGTATGGCCACAGATTCGTATCAGTTTCAGGAGGCTATCTTGCAGCCTACTTTCTGAGCAAACAGTGATGAATCTCGCCAAACAGTTGAAAACCAACTTCCAAAATGGGTCGATTTACTTTCCACACGGGTCGTTTCCTAAAAAACGTAATATTTTGGGAGGAATAATTGTTGAAAGGTACGACCACGGATTTAGCTCGCCGAAACCCCGATTTTCCTTATTCTTTGGCTTGTCTGGCTTGCTCCAAGCAGCATAGCTTTGATACCATGTCAGTGTTTCATGGAAACCTGCACAGGAGATCTAGCTAAAGCAAGTACAAACAAATATTATCAAGAAAAGAAGAGAGATTCAATATGGAAGAATGAGAAAATATATTCACACTACTCTAATGAGTTGATGATTGAAACATAGATCATGATCGATATGATACAATGAATGAGTGGAATACTCATATATAGAGCAAAACATTCCATAATTAAGAAAAACAATCAAGCAGTTAGCTTTCCTTAGGCATGCATGCATGCATAATAGTGATGGTAAAAATAAAAAGTTTAAAATAGAACTAGTCAGTTAACTCCCATTGAACTAGTGTGTTGAAAATAGAAATTTCTCCAACAGGTATTATACCAAGATCTACATGATCAAAGACCAGGTTTCCCCTGAACACATCTAGAGTCTTATCCAATAAGGTACAAGACCAAGGATCAACCCATGCTTTAGGCATGGGTACCCTAGAACACATCCAGGGGCCCTAGACATATCTAGGGACTTATACTGCTTGGTCCTAGACCAAGAACCCTAGTCATCTACTGGGGGCCCTCACAAGGGTCTTTTGCCATGGCTCCAACTGCGTGGTCCCAGATCAAGAACCCCAGGAGTGTACTGGGGGCCCTAGTCTACAACTAGGGTCTTATGCCATCCTCCAGGCAGAATGGCTCTTGCAGCTGCATTAAATTCAACATGCTTCTCCCTAGAATTTGAGCTCCATTTGCTTGGAGTGAAGCATACATCTAGCCATCTCCATAATAGCTCTATTCTTCCATTCATCTACTCCATTCTACTGCGGACTATAGGAAATAATGCTTTGCCAAGAGCTGCCGTGAGAAATGAGAAATGTTTTGAAATCATTTTTGGTATATTCTCCTCCACCATCAACCTTGATGCACTTAATCCTTTTCTTTCTTTGAGGTTCCACTAATGTTTTGAATTCTTTGAATTTCCCAAAAGTTTCATCCTTGGATTTGTTGATGTTTGGTAATTGCGGGAGAAACTTTCCTCTAGAAACCTTTCTTAGAAGAGAAGTAGATTCTGGAAGTCCAAGAAGACCATTGAACAACAGAAGAATACCCTAGAAGAGAAGTCGACTCACAAAGAAAAGAATAAAATGAAAAATAAGATTCTTAGAGAAGAAGTTGGTGTTGAGTTTCAGTGTACCTTGGGACTATGTACCTTGTACTTTATGTCTAATTCAATTTTGACTTCACTTAAGTCAAAAAGTTGAATTTTTGTCACTTAAGGCAAAAGTGACTAATTATTCACTAAGTGGATGAGTGAGGGGACATGAAGCGAACTTAGGGAACTTAACCGAAAGTGGGTTTGTGAGTGAGATTATTGTGGGATGATCTCAACCTTTGATTAGAGATGGGATGGAGAGATCTCAGCCATCCATCTCTTAGGTTTCCTTATGGAGGTTCAAGAGGGGCACATAGGGCCTTTGGAGGCTCATTCATTCTTTTGTTCACTTGGAGAGCTAGAGGAGAGCAATGAAGATGGGAATGGAAGCTATGGATGAGGGAAGCAAGGGCGCCTCCTTCCATGGAGGGCTCTAGGAGGCTTAGACTCTGATTATTTAGTGGTGTTCATACTTGCTTGGAGGAGGGCGCACTATAGGAGGAGAGCGCACACCTAGTGGGGATGATCTAGCCTTGGCCGATTGCAGATTGGTTTGTTTCGTTGGAGAGGTAGCACACAATAGCTACTTTGTGTGCAAGGATTTCTTCTTCAAGGCAACAAGGAGCAAGGGCGCAAGGTTTGAGTGAGATAGAGCAACAAGTGAAGAGGGCGCACCATGCTTGGGCACATTCATCTTCTTGGACCTTCATAGCAGCTTGAGAGGAGCTGCCATTGTATCAGGTTCATTTCTATTAGTGTACTTGTTGTATCTCCTACTTCTTACATTACTTATACAGATTTACATTCCAAACTGGTTTTCCGTGGGGGGTTTTTATCCAGGGTCGTGTTGACCAAAAACACTTGTGTCCTATTTTCATGCATGTTAGAGTTTAGATCAGCATTATATAGTTAAAAAGATCTAGAGGTGTGTTATATTTATTAAGGTATGCGTGTGCTAACTGTTGAGCTACTAAAACTACATGCAAGGGCACCTTAAATGCACATATAGCCATAACAATGAAGCAGAAAAGTTCCTGAACTGTTTGCTGTCCTAAAACAGCAGCAAAGAGCAGTTTGACAGTTGAAACTTAGAGCCAATCTCAGGTCAAAGACAGACCTAGTTGGAAGCCTCATAGGACCTCAGATTTTCTTCAGCCAGCCCAGGCAGGTGACTTGAAGATTATAAATAAGGGAGATGTCTAGCTCATTTGACACACTCACTCACTCATTGGAGAAGGGTGCGCCAATCTGAGGCAAGGAGAAGACATCTACTGCGACATCTTGGAGATTGGTTATTCTTGGTGAAGGCTTTCTCTTGTGCACTATCTCTCTGAGGAGGTGCGCTCTACTTGTATGGTGCTGCTGCTGGGAGCACAAGCTTGTGTGCTAGCCTAGTACTAGGGTTTCTTTCTTGTCTTTTGCTCTTGAGAGCTGGTGTATGGTTGGACTATTGTGGACGAAATCTATCTAAGAAAGGTTGCTATGACTTGTATGTCACAAAGACCCAAAGTTTGTATGTCCCAAATGTTGATGCCATAATATGTTGGTGTTGTCAGCATTGGCTACCAAAGCAACAAATCTTTTCCATTTCAAGGGAGGAGTCTTCTGCAGCTTGTACATATTGACAATATCCAAAGGAAACTACATTAAAACCATCATTCATGTGCTTTCTTTCAAAGTTCCAATAATTTTTTGGAATCCTGGTTTGGAATCTTTAAAACATAATTTTTTTCATTAAAATTTAAATATTTTATGTATTTTTTAGTAAACTGAGTCATTGAAATCAGATCGGTCCAAGTCAATCCGAGTCCGAGTTGACCCTTTGACCTATTCCGAGTCCAGGTCCGAGTCCTAAAACATTGCTTTCAACAACCTACATGAAGGTCTCTAAAGAGATGGTAGAAAGTCAAACTCTAAATGCAACCAATTTTCCCTTGAATGTAAAATCTGTCTTTTATACCTTGGTTGTGAAATTAAAAGATATGAAGTTTTTGTTTCTTGAGTTCTGCCCTGGAAAGCTGGATGTTTTGGAATGTTAAGCTAGAAAATGGGTGCATTTGTGGCAGGAATGCATTTCTCTTCTATTGCTGAATCAACTATGTGCATATGCACTTATTTACATGTTTTCCAGCTGGGTTTGGCTGTTGTGTGTTGAGCGCTTAAGTGGCTTGGCCCTTTTTTTATGTAAATTAACTTGGGAATGTTGCTTGTGGAAAACCTATGTGTCCCCAAGTATAGGAAACAAGAAGTGGGGAACGGAAAGAAATGGTTACAGCAAGTGTTGAAAAGTATTGGAAAGTTTGGGGTAGTCTATGTAGGAATCCATTCAAAATGGGAAAACACTATAAATGGCTTCCAGAAGTGGTAACAAAATTTTTCAAGCAAAATCTGCTGAAAAAACCCTTCTGCAGTGCTCTTCCTTTTGTTGGTCTACTACTCTATTTTAAAAAATCAGAACTTAGAATCAACTTTCAAGGATATCACTTCTCATAGCCGGAACTGGAATTGGAACTGGCCAAGGGTCAGACTGGGAACCAGCCAGTTAACTGGGTTAAAAACTGGCCGAAATGGTTTTTTAGGTTAAGTGTCACACCAGTGGGTCCAGCGGGATGAGGATCGGTCCAGATTGGAGCTGGCCTACCAGTCTGATTTAGGAGCCTGTTCAGGGACTGCAGGGGGTTAACCTTTAGGTTGTCTTGTCTCGTCTGTTTTGATAACTGATTAGAATATGTTTGTTTTCTACTTGAAATGGCTTTAATTTTACATATTAGGGTTAGTGAGCACTTTCAGGGGTTAGTTTAGGGACATTTTTATCAATTTTCAGCATTTTTGAAAGCTGAAAATTTCTGGACACTGTTTGCAGTTTCTGAAAGCGTTTCAGGAAACTGCCAGAAATGTTTCTGGAAACCACCGGAAACCGCTGAACAGTTGAAAACTTGAAACCACTGGATATCACTGAACAGTTTCCAAAATAGCTTCCAGTGACTGGAAATGTTTTGGAAACTGGGAACAGATTTCTAGCCTGCAGGAAACGGTTTCTAGGATTTACTGTGGGAAACTAAAGAGCTTATCTAAAACTACGTTTCATCTATACAAAATAGCCATTGAGCTGGCTGGATTTTCCGTTCAAATCATACCGAGAATACCTCAGGAAATCAGGACCATAATCCCACTTGGCTAGCTGCATTGTGGCCTGCTGTTCTGGTACATAGATAAAACATACGTTTCTGTTAGTTAACATCATAGTAGCCAGCACATTATATTTTTGAAGAATTCTCATTGTCTCTCTGAAGGACACATATGGTTCATTTTATTTATCCAATAACTGTTCTTGATTCATTGCCTAAGTATCATTCAATTATTAGATTCTTTTCTGATCATTTGTGGTTGCATCTTCAGGGAAAAAAAGGAAGAAGGCTTTTCCCCAATCTGCTACAGGTTTGATATTTACGGTGCTAAATTTGCCTTTTTGCAGTATTGCTTTAGCTTGATACTTCTTTTGTGTATGATTAACTTGTAATTGTAAAGAATCATATTCTGCAGAGTTCACATTTGTTTTAAGCAGAAGATCAACCAGAGTGAAAACATAAAAACTCGTTGATTTGTATGTCTGATTTATTGTAGATGGAGTTGCGAATTTCATGGCTTCTGGAAAACTAAAGAAGGTGAGCTGTCCAAGTCAGATCTTACTTCTTTAGTGAGACATGGTGTATTTTTATCTTTTCTAGTTGGTGTTTCTTCCAATTTTGATTGATTTGATTGGTATCATTTGCAAGACAGGGTGGTCGCTGTTGCTATGCCTGTGGTTCTCCAGACCATCTGGCAAGGGACTGTCCAGATAATTCTGGTACTTATCTTCAGCATGGTATGTTTCATGCAGGTAAGAAACCTTTCTGCTTGATCCTTATTTAAAACTAAAGTTACCTGTTCGTCAAACCAGTATTATTAAAATCTAGATGTACTTCTGTTAGGTTCTGGATACTTTGTCTTTGGTTTTGCAGGAGTGAATAAGGTATTATGAAATGTATATTTGAATTTGAGTGCTTCTGTCGCATTTTTTTTCCTCAGAAACTTCACATCATTTGCCATCTCCTTGCATTTGCTTCAGGTGGACCAATGTATCCTGGAAATATTCCTGCATATGGTCCAAATGCATACTGGCATGGAACATCAATGCCCCATGTCAGGCCCTTTCCTAATATGTATGGTCCAACTCCTCCACCTTTGCCATTTGAGACTCCAATGATGCCAGTTGCACCATATGCCATTCCTCCATATATGCCATCAATATATTCAGGTGTGCCTATTCACTGGTAGGTTTCTTTTGTAAACTTGATCCTTTTTCCATTTCACCATTTTCACTGTTCACCCTTGTATTTAGTACGGGTTGCCTTTTCCTAATTCATCTAACCAGAAACCATATCTTTGTAAATTTCAATAATTTATTTCTTCTTCCTATTACATATTTGGACTTGATGTAGTGGCTTCATGAGAATGGGAAGTGTCGGACCTTCTCTTGTTACTCCATCTGAAAGGCCTTTAAGCCGAGAAGAATTTATGCAACTTCAGGATCATGAAAGGCGGCGCAGACTTATGCAAGAACAGCAGGATAGGTACCTGATGTTCCTCATCATCACATTTGTTCTTTTAAGCTGCTAGTTCCTCATCAACATTGCCAATTTTAGATGACCTGAAATATTGAGCTTGGATTATTTGTCAATTTCAGGAGCTTTTTCCCCTATTTTTTTAATCTCTGTATCCTTCAGTTGGCTGAATGTGCACATATGTCTTACGCATGTGCAATATAGTTTTTATATTGAGGTCTGATATTTTCCCTGAACTTGTAGGGAACGAATTCAAGAGAAGGCTAATTCAATGGAAGGTGACTCCAGAGTCCATTGTTTAGAATCTCAGAAGCATTGGTATGATCAGCGGAAGCTCTCTGAGGATGAGCATCATAATCCTTATAGCACACATGAGCTTGATCGGGATTCTGTTAGAAATTATTCAGATGAAAGTTATTATCAAAAAAACAGAAGTGGGAAGCCTATGCGAAAGCATTCTCAGGAGAAATATATTGACAGTATTGCATGCCATAGACAGGATTCCATTTCAGATGACAGTGATTATCAGAAGGGCAGGAGTGTGAGACATACACAAAAGTATCCTTGGGAAAAATATGTTGATAGCAATGCATGTCAAGGGCAAGATACTGTTTCAAACGAGAGTGATTGTCAGAAGAGAAAAAAACGGCTACATGGAAGATGTTCTCAAGAAAAATATGCTGATAGCTATGCATGTCGAAGGCAAGAATCTATGTGTGAGGATGAAGATGATTTGTCATATGATAGAAGGGGTAATAGTCTGCATTCGGAAAGGTGGCTTCGATACTCAAAGTCCCCGAAGTACAGTGGCAGAAGCCGTAGTAGGTATTACCTTGAAGATAGTATAGAAAGATCTACCTCTGAGCTAGAGGAAGATGAACCTTGGAAAACTTGTCACACCGTGCATGGAGAATTAGGATATTTAAAGTCTAGCAAACAGAATGGTTCAAAGAAGTCCAGTGACAGAAAGAATATTTACAGGAAATCTGGAAGCCCGTGTAATAGTCACCTAAGTCGTCATAGAAGCAAAATAGATGCTTCTGAAGATCTAAAACGTACATCTTATCATAAAAACGACACCAAGAAGCATGGAAATTCAGAACATGCTGAAGAAGAGGATGATGGGGATTCATTATGCAGGTATGACTCTGCTGAAGAAGAGAATATAGAGAGAAAGGTTCAACATGAAAAGCATAGAAGCAACCATCGTAAGAAATGGAGGCATTCAACAGGTGAATATGACCTTTATTTTTCCAGCGAGGAATCTAAAAGAAGAAAGAAATGCAGGAATGATGAAAGAAATAGCCTAGATAAAACTAGAGATACCGAGACCAATGTTATAGGTGAATCTGAGCTGCATACCTCTAGGCATCATAAGCACAAATCCAAGAGTCATTCTAAGCCGACTACTTCTATATTGGCCCCTATAGAGGAAAGTAGATGGCAAATGGATGCAGGTTTGGATACTGACAATGAAGATGTGTATTATATATATCATACAAGGGATAAGCATGATCATTCGCACAAAAAGAAGGAAAACTGATGTGTGCTCTTATTTTCTCTTTTTTTTTGCTTTATTGTGGGTTATTTGCTAATGCAAGTTTGTTTAATTGTAATTTATAGTCATTTATGGTCATTCTGATGTGAAATTAGAAGAGTTGCTGTCAGTTTTCATCACAAATCAATTGAATTAACACTTTGGAATGCTGTTTACTTGACTTTATGTAAAATTTATTCGCTGTTATATTGTTTTAAAATAATATTATTTTCTTTTTGGGGTGTCATTTATTGTAGCCTCTAGTCACAGAATCTCGTGGTTATGCTTTGCACCACCTTTAAATATTTAGAACAGTCACAGAGTACATTTAAAGAGCGTGTGTGCTATTCAAAATAGAGAGAAAGTATGGCACCCAAAAATAGATAATAGACAAAAACGAAAAAGGTAAGAAATTTAAAATACTTGAAGTAATTCTGGCTGTTGAATTCTTTTGAATTGCCTCCAAAGTAGAGATTTTCTGACCATGAGAAATCAATTTACATGAAAAATTGATCAATCATGGTTCATAAACTCACGAGAAACGTGTTTACACAAGTTTACATGGGCCTGCTGACATACATTTTTCTAAAGTGAGCAAGAGCAAGGGAGTATATAAATTAGCCGAGCTCATTTCCAAGTTGTGACTTTTCTAATTTTTATTTTCAATCATAAGGATGTATGAACGTAAGTTTTATTAACCCAAATGACAGTGGGTGATGGAGCAAATCAGACGAATGAGCAACATGGATTGACATTTATTTACAGTGGGCACTAATTATTATTCATAGGCAAAAACAATTTGTTATTTTTGCCATTACATCTTTTTCTAAATTAATCTGCACTACACTTGATTCTAGCAATTTTAGTGATAATAATTAAAATTCATCTACATTTTTTGATTAATTGCATTAAATGTATTGGAAATGTTACTAATAATTTTGTTATGTAGAAGTCTCAAGGGTTAGTACAATCAGTTTAAACATCCACTCAACACATGTTTATGGAGAGGTCATAAGTCACAAGTTTACACATCCACTCAGGACATGTTTACAGAAAGGTCATAAGTCACAAGTTCAAATCTGGTTGAGTCCCCGGGGTTGCCAACTGTTATTGTTGCTAACGGTTGAGCTGCCCTTCACCTGGATATTTCGGGAAAGAGCAAGGGATCCCACAAGGGCTTTTTTGGGAAATGAAATTAAGTCATGCTTGTTATTATATAAACTTCACTGATTATATAATTTTTTTTTCTGCCTCAGATTTAGTAGTCATCCTAGGATTGTTCTGTCTATATTGATTTTTGATTTTGAGCTTTAATCGTTGATTATGTTTCATTGGGGTACAATAGCTTACCATATCACCTTCATTATTAATAACGTTAATTTATATGGGTTAAATTGGTATCAACCAAGTAATGTGGGAGGTTTGGGGTTGTGATTATAAGGTGACGGGATCAGTTTGTGATAGTTGCATCATAGAAGTACACAGTGAACCTCCCACCCATCCAGGAGAAACAATAGTAGAATTATAGCTTTAAAAAATGGAGACAAGCACAAAATCTTGATATAGATCAAACGGATTAGTGAAAGGCATTGGGATCCCATTTCCAAATAAAAATCCTAATTACTAGTCTTTTCACACAAAACAAGAGTACCGATAGGAAGGCTTGGTTATAAAACTAAACTCACCCTTCAATCTTGATATAGATTCACCAATTAGCAAAAAGCATTGGAATTCCATTTCCAAATGATGGTGTATGGATCACACTGAAGTGGCCTAATTTCTTGATCACAAGGGGTTACGCGTATCTCTTTTTGCAATTACAACTAGACTCCACCAATTATAAACTATCGAGTGTGATCTATATCATGTCAATACTTGTACTTTTGTTACCAAATAAAGGATATTTGTTAGCTGTTAGAGGCTTTGTCTAATCCCATAGATTGAATTGTTTTTCTTTATCCAATTTTTTTGTCTTTTGTGTATCGTGGGCTTGTTGATGTCAATGGTGCCTAAATTCGATATACAATTCTCAAAGATTGGAAATCTAGACAGATTTGAGACAAATTATGGCTCGTAGAATTGGGGAGAGCCTTATTATTATATTCAAATTGAATGTAAGGTAGGTTCACCTCCCATGTGCATGGATGTACATGTGTAGGGTGAAAGAGAGTATGATTGACAACTTTGATTTGACACTTATCAAAAGGTGAAACACACTATACCACCGAGTCGTCGATCGAGCACGAACCATTAACATTTATAGAAATGATGAATGAATTCTTGGTCTTAATCAAATATAAGGGTGGTCAAAAGACCAAAATGCGCCGAAGCATGTGCACAGAGTAATTTTTCTACCTTGGGAGAAGTAACGGACTTAGTACAAGGTACCATAATGACCATTTTACAATATTTGTCAGTTACAACATTGATATAACCCTATCAATGCTTTATAAGGGGTAGATAGGCAAAGTATCATTGTTGATTAATTTTAATGGTTAAGATGGTTCTATTATCGGTCTATACCTTCCTAGTTTGTCATTTGCTAGTTTTACATTGTTGCATGAAATGCATGACTTAATATGTGCTTCAACACCTCAAAAGAAGAAAGCCAGAGTTTTCTTGATATCGAAGTTACTTAAAACCTTTAAATAATGTGCTTCCCATATTAAACACTGATGTAGTTCTCCTTGAGGAGCACATAAGTATCCAAGACCATGGAGCAATTCGTTTGTCACATGGTAATTGCCACCATGTTGCCCCTAATACTCAAGGTTGGAGTTGGTTTATTGGAAATCTTTGTTTCTCAAGTAGAGATCAGCCCAACTATCTAAGGTATAACCTTAAGTGTCATTGAAAGTGCAATTAAGGTAAGCTAGAGAAATTTACAACCTTTTTATCTTTTGCCTTCATGTGTTAGAGTTAAAAGTTAAATTTTGGCAAACATGCCCTTCGTTCATGTCTCAACAACACTCTAGCTTGTTTTATGTGTGCACAAATCACAAAGTTTTATTATTTGAATGCACAACTATTCCTTTGTCAAGGAGTTAGTATAGCTATGCTGCAAGGAGTTAGTATGGCTATGCTGCATCGTTTAAATTATTGCATACGACTTGTTGTAAGTTGAATAGTTATAGAATGTCGCTATGTAATATACCAGATATAAAATGTATGCAGAACATAAATAAAATGCTAGTAATGGCAGGATAACAACAATATAACCAGAACATTCACCACAATAACACTGAAATGATATAAGAATAACAACATAAATAACACTTTGAATCTGAAAGCAATGTTCAGGGGCCTCTTCGAGGGGGCAACCTCCAGTTGAGCAGAGCTCTATTACAATAATATCCAAGCTAGGGTTCTCATACCCTTGACTCCTATTTATACTAAAAAGAAACATTTAGAGGGAGATCTTTCTAGAAGCAGAAGCTTCTATTAGGTCTTCTTACATCCGTCTTATTCTATTTTATTGAAAGGTCTTATTAATATTGACCTTTATTACATCCGAATATATTGTTCTACCTATGTGCGGGTTAGGACCCTCACATGTCAGCCCCCTTAAAAACAACCTTGTCCTCAAGGCTTGAGATGAGGAAATTGTTGTAGAATGGTAGCTGGTTCCCAAGTGGCATCTGCTGGAGTTGTATCTTTCCATTGGACTAGCACTTCCTTGATGGTTCTCTGACGTAGGCGACGCTCACACTGGTCCAAAATTGCTTCTAGTTGTAGCCAAATGGATCCTTCTTCAATGAACTCTGGAAGGTTGGTTTGAATTTGACACTTAGCTTCAATCACCTTCTTTAAGCATGAAACATGAAAAACAGGATGTAGCTTCGAATGGCTAGGCAAAGCTAACTGATAGGCGACTTGTCCCACACGCTTGAGCACGGTATAAGGACCATAAAATTTGGGCGCTAGCTTCTGACAATGCTCGGCCTTGAGGGAAGTTTGCTTGTAAGGTTGCAGTCGAAGAAAGCCCTGATCTCCTTTTGTAAATTGACGTTCAGAGCGACCTTGATCTGCTTGTTGCTTCATGCGATTCTGTGCCATGACCAAATTCTCTTTGAGGGTACGAAGAATAGCCTCTCGAGCTGTAAGTGTTAGGTCAACCGCTTGGACCTTCGAGACACCCGGTAAGTATGAGAGAACTGAAGGTGGCTTTTGTCCATATACCGCTTCAAAAGGAGTCATGCGTGTAGCTGTATGGTATGAAGTGTTATACCACCATTCAACTAGGGGTAACCATTGAGCCCACTGATTTTGCTATTTCGAGGCAAAACACCTCAAATATGTTTCCAAACACTTGTTGACAACTTTCGTTTGGCCATCAGTCCGGGGATGATAAGCTATGTTGAGATGCAATTCTGTGCCTTGTATCTTGAACAGTTCTTGCCAAAAATTGCTTGTGAAAGTTGGGTCTCGATCAGAAACAATAGAGTGCGGCATGCCATGAAGCTTGAAAACCTAATCCATGAAGATTTGAGCCACCGTGGATGCTGTAAATGGGTGTTGAAGGGCGCATAAATGAGCATACTTGGAAAGGCGATCAACAACCACCATGATGACGGATTTATTTCCCGATTTGGGTAAGTTGGTAATAAAGTCCATAGAGATATCATTCCAAATAGCAGGTGGAATCGGGAATGGTTGTAGTGCGCCCGACGATTTGACTATTTCTCCCTTGTTGCGTTGACACACGTCACATTCAGCTACAAAATTACGAATGTCCTGTTTCATGCCATCCCAGAAAAATGAATGTTTGACCCTGTCATAGGTTTTGGTGAACCCAGAGTGCCCTACTGTGGGTGTAGCATGAACCTCATAAAGTACTGTGGATTTAAGCTTTGATTGTTTACTTAAATACAAACGGCCTTTGTATCAAAGTTCCTCATGGAGCCAAGAGTACCCTGGGGAAGCTGGAGCATTGGACTGCAATTGCTAGATCAACTACGAACTTTTGGGATCTTGTAGCCATTCCTGGTGAACGGCTTGGAGCCAATCTGGTACAATGAATGAAAGAGGAAAAATGGATCTTTCATCTTCATATTTTCGGGAAAGTGCATCTACAACCACATTGTCTTTGCCTTTCTTATAAATGATCTCATCATCATATCCAAAGAGTTTGTCACCCATTTTTGTTGTTCCGGGGAGGAAATGCGTTGTTCTAGAAAATACTTGAGGCTTTGATGGTTTGTTTTAATTTGGAACCGTTGCTCCAATAGATAAGGACGCCACAGATCCACGGCATGCAGAATAGCCAACATTCCCTTTTCATAGATGGATTTGCCCAGATTTCTTTAAGATAGTTGCTTGCTAGTAAAGGCCAAAGGTTGATCCTCTTGCATAAAGACATCACCAATTCCTTTCCCTGAGGCATCACATTCCAATACAAAGGTCTTTGTGAAATCGAGAAGGGCGAGGACTGGAGTGGTGCACATGGCCATCTTCAAGGTTTGAAAAGCTTGAGCAGCGGCTGGAGTCCAAGTGAAAGAGTTCTTTTTGAGGAGAGCAGTGAGAGGTGCTGCAATCTTCCCATAATTCTCAACAAACTTGCGATAATACCTTATTAAGCCTAGAAATCCACGTAAGCTCTTAAGAGTCTTTGGGTGAGGCCAGTCTTGCATAGCTTCAATCTTTTTAGGATCCACCCCGACACCATCTTTGCCAACCAGATGACCCAAGTATTCTACTTCTGAGGCGCCAAAAGCACATTTAGACTGTTTCAGGAAAAGTTGGTGCTGAGAGAGTAGATGGAGAACTCGATCCACATGAGCAAAATAATCTATCCAAGTTTTGCTATAGATGAGCATATCATCAAAGAAAACTAAGACAAAATGGCAGAGAAAAGGACGGAAGACATGATTCATGAGGCTTTGGAAGGTGGAGGGGGCATTACACAAGCCAAATGGCATGACCAAAAACTCACAGTGGCCCTCATGAGTTCTAAAGGCAGTCTTGGGGATATCTGCCTCTTTCATACATATCTGGTGGTAGCCCGAACGAAGATCCAGTTTAGTGAAGAATTGGGTGCCACTCAATTCATCCAGGAGGTCACCAATGACATGAATGGGGAATTTGTCTTTGATGGTAAGTTTGTTGAGGGCATGTGATGCAGGAGAATCGTAAGGGCATGCAAGCATAGCCAACAACGAGCCAGCGCGGAGATAAGAGACAGCTGGAAAAGCATCGAGCACATTTTTTGAAAATGTTTTGAAATATTAATGAAGTCATTAAGTGGAGGCATGCTTGTATTATTGTAAAAGGACTTTGAGTGATCCGCTCTCGTCCATAGTAGATAGGAGGCATTTATGTGTAATGAATGTAAGTAGATAGAATTTAATGCTTAAATTAGACAGTTAGAGCGCAAGAGGGAAACGGGATATAGACACCGTCATTGTATAATTGTAGGTTTATTATGAGCAGAGAGCATAGAGAAGAGAGCAGAGAGTTGTAGTTGAAAACACCCATGTACAGAGATTTGAATTAATAGAAGGAGCTTCGATTCAAATTCATGGTGTCGTATTTGTTCTCTGTGTATGCCTATTGAATATTATGCTCATGGATGTTTACTTTCTGTTATACATTTGCTTTATATGCTGTGTATATGATTTCATGCTTTGTGTTTGAAGTCTGAGAGAGAGTAAGGGATGAGTTTCAATTATTTCTCTATTTGAGCAAGAGTTCTTGCAAGGAGTGCAGTTGAATTGTCCGCAAGGAGTGCGTTGACAAAGGGTTTAGAGGTTTGTCTCTGAAAGCTCAGATATGATAGCTTTTGTTCTCATTTCCTCAGAAGTGCGAGTTAGGCACAAGAGCCGTGCAAAGGGGTGCGCCGACCGAGTAAAGTCTCAGAGTTTGCGAACTTGAGAAATTGTTGAAGGACTACTGCTATAGGGAGTGCGCAGAGTCTAAGGACTTCAATTCTTTAAAGTAATTGAAGGGTTGCTGCAAGGAGTGCACGCAGGAATTTTCCCAAAAGGACTTGGAGATTTTCAAGTAAGCTCAGGAGGGTTAGTGCCTTAAAGTGTTGAGAGGAGACGTAGCAAGGTTGTGTCGCAGGTGGTTAAGTTCCGAGGCAAGCCACTTTATCAAATTTGTAGAAGTTCTCAGAAGGGAGAATGAACGGTTGGAATTCTCCGTGGAGAATTCGTGAAATCTCGCGCGCTGTTAGATCTCGCAGAGGAGCAAGGAGGTTATGGTGGTCGTTTTCTGCAAGCGGAATCTCAGGAGAGAGAGGGCCGTAGATTCACGCCAACGAGGACCGTTGGATCTACTCGCGAAATTCCATTTCGGGGTTTCGTGGGTGGAAAGACTAAAACTTCGTCATTTGGATTTGCGAAACTGCGAAGTCTGAAACCCCGATAAGGTGGAAAGTTTCGTAGTGGAGGTTAGTACTTGGACACGTGCCGAAGTCCAAGCATTTCGGCGTTTTAGATGATAGAAGGTTGAGACTTTCGTCCCAAAAGTCTCGAAGTCGCGAGTTGCGATAAGGTTGCTGACGAGTTCGGGATCTTGGCACTTTGGGTGTCGGGGATACCAAGGAGGTATCGCTTGAGGAGCGAAATCGCGAAGTGCGAAGATAGCACGAGGGACACGTGACGGAATCCCAAGGTGGGCCCGTGGAAGAGACGAGTGGACGCGTGTCGTCTGTTGAAAGAAGTCAATACCCCGTTGACCTCTCGTGTCTCGGGGATTTGCGAGACAAGAGCCGGGAGTTCGATATCGAAACTCATGAAGCGATGAGAAGCAAAAAGTGCTAGAGATAGGCCTAGCCAGTGGTCACGCGTGGAGAGCGCTGACAAGAGAAGGAGCGTACCCTTATCGGCATTTCGGGTATCGCGAGATTTGGAAGCAAGAGTTGGGAGTTTCAACTCACGAACTCGCGAGTAGCGAGTTGTGACAAGCATTTAGGCACATCGGAAGTTCGGGTCTCGGAAGGTGAAGAGTTGAAGATTTGGGAGGAGAAGTCGCGAAGTCGCGAACTCCGAGGTCCCGAAATCGTGAGAAACACGACCACATCGTTTGGTCAAAAGGAGGCGGGAATTGAGGTTTCGTGTTCGATCGTGTGAGCTCAATTCACAAGGACCTATGGAGAAGCATCATTTTGTGTTTGTTGGATTCCCCGAAGAGGAATCGAAGAGTCAATCCAACTCAAGGAGAGGAAGTAGAACGATCCTGTAGTGGATTGTCGACCCGAGGGACGATAGGGTCGGCGTCTGCGTCAACTGGTATCAGAGCCTGATTCTTGTTTGTATATTTCAGGCAGGAAAAGCGAGAAGGAATTTCAGCCATGCTACCGAGGAGAAGGGACAGACAAACACCCGATCCGCCAGAGGATAGGGAGGTGTCAAGGGAAAGAGGTAGACAGGTGCCGAATCCAGAAGTGGAAAAAGATCTGCATGACATTCGCGCCAGACTCGTGGATGTGGAAATAAAACAAAGGTGCAGAGCTGATATTGGAGATGTCAGTGAGTCCGAAAGCGAAGATGAAGCTGGACATGGAGAAGAAGAAGTCACAGTAGAAGATGCAGCAAATGAATGCTTTCTTAGAGCTGTTGCAAGAATGGGTGCAAGAGCCAAAATGGACATTCCAGTTTATGAGGGAAACTTGGATGCTGAAGAGCTTCTAGACTGGATTAGAGCTCTGGACACATATTTTGACTATGAAGATGTCGAAGAAGACAAGAAGGTCAAACATGCTGTCACGAGACTTAAAGGACATGCAACATTGTGGTGGGATGAACTACAAGTTGACATATGCTGCCAAGGTAAGCAAAAATCAAGAGTTGGGATAGGATGATTGCAAAGATGAAAGCGAAATTCATTTCCAGGGTTTACCAAATTACTCTGTTTCGAAGGATGTAGAACTTGAGACAGAAGCTGATGACAGTGAAGGAGTACACTAAAGAGTTCTACAGGCTGAACATTAGAGCAGGTCATCGTGAAAGTAATGATGAAAAGGTTGCCAGGTATATGAATGGCCTGAGATACAAAATTTAGGATGAGATGAGCATGATGACCATTCGAACGGTGGAAGATGCTTATCAAATGGCTCTAAAGGCAGAAGAGAAGCTGAGTTGAAAACAAGGTCAAAGAGGCCGAGGCAGAAGTCAAGCTAGGGGCAAATCAGTTGTCCAAGATAGAAGTTAGAAGCCTAAGGAAGATTGGAAGAAACCTCGACCTCAGATTGAGAGAGGTGGAAGCTCACAGAAAGGGCAATATGCTGGACAAAGAAGGCAGTATGCTGATCAGAGAGGAGAGTATGCTGATAACAACATTTTTCCTCGTACTAGAGGTAGAGGAAGAGGAAGAAGTGGAGTGATAAAATGCTTCACATGTGGAAAAGTTGGACACAAGTCTTATGAATGTCTAGACAAGAAGAAAGAGGAAGGAGAGACTCACATTTCCGAAGCACAAAGGCGAAATGTTGAGGCAGAGGATGTTGAAGGCAGAAGATCGCTGATGATGTGAAAAGCTCTTTTGGCACCAGAGAAGGAGGTGGAGAGTTCAGTCCAAAGAAACATACTTTTTCGAACTGCGTGCAAAGCCAAAGACTATAAATGTAAATTTATTGTAAACAATGGTAGCACGGATAATCTCGTTTCTACAGAGATGGTAGAAAAACTGGAGCTGGAGATGATTGATCATCCAAGCCCATACAGAGTTTCGTGGTTGCGAAAAGGACATCAGGTAAATGTCACTAAGCAATGTTTAGTTGAATTTAAGATAGGAGGGTATAAAGATGAAATACTCTGTGATGTTATTCCTATGGATGTTTGTCATCTATTGCTGGGTAGACCGTGGTAATATGACAGGAATGTGATCTATGACGGGAGAATGAACACATACACCCTAGAGAAGAATGAGAGAACTCACACGCTGTTGTCGATTAAGGATAAAGAGGTGAAGCCTGAAGTAAGTAACACTGTACTTCTCATGAGTGGGAAGGAACTTCTTATAGAGGTTAAGAAGAAGGAGGAACCACAATTTATTGTGGTCAGGAAGCCAAAGATTGTTTTAACCAGCACAAGAGTAGATGATTTACCAGAAGAGGTTCAGGAATTGCTGGAAGAGTTCGCTGACATAGTAGTGGACGAACTACCTTGTTCGTTGCCACCGATCAGAAGTGTGAGTCATCATATTGATCTCATACCTGGAGCTAGTTTACCAAACAAAGCAGCATACAGATTGACGCCGCAGGAGAATGAAGAGGTCAAAAGACAAGTCCAAGATTTGTTGGACAAAGGTTTGGTTAGAGAAAGCTTGAGTCCATGTGCTGTTCCGACAGTACTCAGTCCGAAGAAAGACGGAGGCTGGAGGATGTGTACTGACTCAAGGGCGATCAACAAGATAACCATCAGGTACAGATTTCCATTGCCAAGGATGGATGATTTGATGGATTGCTTGAGTGGAGCAATTTTTTTTTCAAAGATTGATTTGAAGAGTGGTTATCATCAGATTCGCATGAGAGAAGGAGATGAATGGAAGACATCATTCAAAACCAATGAAGGGTTATACGAATGGCTTGTCATGCCGTTTGGTTTAACAAACGCGCCGAGTAATTTCATGAGATTGATGAATGAAGTCCTGAAGGATTTCATCGGAAAATTTGTCATTGTGTACCTTGATGACATACTGATTTTCAGTAAAATAAAGACAGAGCATCTGAAACATTTGGCTACAGTGATGCAGAGGTTACAACAGGAGAAGCTGCTGATAAACATGAAGAAATCCTCATTCATGAAGACGGAGCTCATTTATTTGGGTTTTGTTATTTCTGCAAATAAGTTGAGGATGGATCCGGATAAGGTGGAGGTAATCAAGAATTGGCCGTCACCAAAGAATATCTTTGAGGTGAGAATTTTTCACGGATTGGCTAGTTTTTACCGAAAATTCATCAGGAATTTCAGTGGAATTAGTGCATGGATGATGGACACAGTGAAGAAGAGACACATCTTTTCACTGGACAGAAGAGGTTGAGAAGAGTTTTAATCTGTTGAAGAGAAAAATCATGGAACAACCAATCCTGGTGTTGCCTGATTTCCAAAAGACATTTCAAGTGAAATGCGATGCAAGTGGATTTGCAATAGGGGCAGTCTTGAGTCAAGAAGACATGCCGATAGCATACTTCAACGAGAAGCTGAACGAAGTGAAAGTGAAATACTCCACGTATGACAAGGAGTTCTATGCTATTATTCAGGCATTGAAGAAATGGAGACATTACTTAATTCCTAAAGAGTTTGTCTTATATAATGACAATCATGCATTGCAATTTGTGACTCAATAGGAGAAGTTGAATCAAAGACATGTAAAATGGGTTGAATATATGCAAAATTTCAGTTTTGTGATTAAACATATTTCTGGTACTGCTAACAAAGTTGCTGATGCTTTGAGCAGGAAGTGTTTGCTATTGCAGGAGTTCAGGGTCAAAACGTTGGGTTTTGATGATTTCAAGGAGATGTATCAAGATGATCCAGATTTTAAAGAGGCGTACAAAGCAGCTGAGAATCTAATTCTCAGAGATAGAAGCCAATGGGCAGAATACATGATCCAAGAATGATTACTGTTTAAAGGTAATCAACTTTGTATTCCAAAATGCTCCATGAGGGAGAATTTGTTGAAGGAGAAACACAGTGGAGGATTGGTTGGGCATTTCGGTCATGACAAGACGTTCGCAAAGTTGAATGAGTCATATTTTTGGCTAGGAATGTGAGCAGACGTCAAAATATTTGTGGACAGATGTATAATTTGTCAACATTCAAAAGGAAAGAGGCAGAATGCAGGTTTTTATCAAACATTGCCCATACCTGAGAGGCCGTGGGATGCAGTCAGCACAGACTTCATATTGGGGTTGCCAAGAACACAAAGAGGGTTTGACTCAGTCTTTGTGGTGGTGGATAGATTTTCCAAAATGACACATTTCATTCCATGTCAGAAAACCAGTGACACAACTCACATTGCGAACCTGTTTTTCAAAGAAGTCATTCGACTTCACGACTTGCCAAGAAGCATAGTTTCGGATCGAGACACTAAGTTCGTAGGACACTTATGGAGAACCTTATGGAAAAAGCTGGGGATGAACTTGTTGTTCATTTCAGCTTATCATCCCTAGACGGATGGACAGACAGAAGCTGTGAATAGGAGCTTGGGAGACTTGTTGAGGAGTTTGGTGACAGAGCACCACAGTCAGTGGGACAATATTCTGCCACAAGCGGAATTTTCTTATAATGATTCAATTAATAGGGGCACAAGACAGAGTCCATTTCAGATTGTCTATGGCATGCAGCCAAGAGGAATTTCTGAGTTGAGAGATTCAGAACAGATTGCGACTAGGAGCGCTAGTGCAGAAGATTTCGCAGAAGCGATGAAGGAGCTTCACAGCCAGGTGAAGGAGCGATTGCAACATTCAAGCCAAGGATATAAATGTAGGGCAGATCAACGCAGGAGAGAACTTCAGTTTGAAGTTGACGATTTGATCCTTTCACATTTGAGAAAGGAAAGGTTCCCGAGGGGAACATATCATAAACTCAAGATGAAGAAGATCGGACCATGTAAGGTCTTGAAGAAATTTGGGGCAAATGCATATGAGATTGAATTACCCGATGGGATCGAAATTTCTTCGATATTCAATGTCTCAGATTTGTACCCTTATAAAGCTGAGGAAGGAGAAGCAAGAAATGAACAGCCAGAGGTTCAGTGGACAAAACAAATACCAGTTGCAGAAAAGCCGTAGATTGAGTGCATATTGGACAAAAGAGTTGGTAAGAAGACCAGGCGAAAGCAATACTTTGAATACTTGGTCAAGTGGAAGGGCCATCTAGTTGAAGATGCCAACTGGGAGAACGAAGCCGAAATACATAAGCATGGGCAGACCGTGCGTGAGCTCATGGACACGAGCCCATGAAAATTTTCAAGTGAGGGAGTATGATGCAGGAGCATCGTAAGGGTGTGCAAGCATAGCCAACATCGAGCCAGCGCGGAGATAAGAGACAGCTGGAAAAGCAACGAGCACATTTTTTGAAAATGTTTTGAAATATTAATGAAGTCATTAAGTGGAGGCATGCTTGTATTATTGTAAAAGGACCTTGGGCGATCCTCTCTCGTCCATAGTAGATAGGAGGCATTTATGTGTAATGAATGTAAGTAGATAGAATTTAATGCTTAGATTAGACAGTTAGAGCGCAAGAGGGAAACGAGATATAGACACCCTCATTGTATAGTTGTAGGATTATTATGAGCATAGAGCATAGAGAAGAGAGCAGAGAGCTGTAGTTGAAAACACCCATGTACAGAGATTTGAATTAATAGAAAGAGCTTCGATTCAAATTCATGGTGTCGTATTTGTTTTCTGTGTATGCCTGTTGAATATTATGCTCATGGATGTTTACTTTCTGTTATACATTTGCTTTACATGCTGTGTATATAATTTCATGCTTTGTGTTTGAAGTCTGAGAGAGAGTAAGGGATGAGTTTCAATTGTTTCTCTATCTGAGCAAGAGTTCTTGCAAGGAGTGCAGTGGAATTGTCCGCAAGGAGTGCGTTGACAAAGGGTTCAGAGGTTTGTCTCTGAAAGCTCAGATAGGATAGCTTTTGTTCTCGTTTCCTCAGAAGTGCGAGTTAGGCACAAGAGCCATGCAAAGGGGCGCGTCGGCCGAGTAAAGTCTCAGAGTTTGCGAACTTGAGAAATTGTTGAAGGACAACTACTATAGGGAGTGCGCAGAGTCGAAGGATTCAATTTTTTAAAGTAATTGAAGGGTTGCTGCAAGGAGTGTGCGTAGGAATTTTCCCAAAAGGACTTGGATATTTTCAAGTAAGCTCAGGAGGGTTAGTGCCTTCAAGTGTTGAGAGGAGACGTAGCAAGGTTGTGTCACAGACGGTTAAGTTCCGAGGCAAACCACTTTATCAAATTTGCAGAAGTTCTCAGAAGGGAGAACGGACGGTCGGAATTCTCCGTGGAGAATTCGCGAAATCCCATGAGCCGTCAGATCTCGCAGAGGAGCAAGGAGGTTACGGTGGTCGTTTTTCTGCAAGCGGAAGCTCAGGAGAGAGAGGGCTGTAGATTCACGCCAACGAGGACCGTTGGATCTACTCGCGAAATTCCATTTCGGGGTTTCGTGGGTGGAAAGACCGAGACTTCGTCATTTGGATTCGCAAAACTGTGAAGTCCGAAACCCCAATAAGGTGGAAAGTTTCGTAGTGGGGGTCAGTACTTGGACACGTGCCGGAGTCCAAGCATTTTGACATTTCAGAGGATAGAAGGTTGAGACTTCTGTCCCAAAAGTCCCGAAGTTGGGAGTTGCGATAAGGTTGCTGACGAGTTCGGGATCTCGACACTTCGGGTGTCAGGGATACCAAGGAGGTATTGCTTTAGGAGCGAAATCGCGAAGTGCGAAGATAGCACGAGGGACACGTGACGGAATCGCGAGGTGGGCCCGTGGAAGAGACGAGTGGACGTGTGTCATCTGTTGAAAGAAGTCAATACCCCGTTGAACTCTTGTGTCTCGGGGATTCGCGAGACAAGAGTCGGGAGTTTGATATCGAAACTCACGAAGCGACGAGAAGCGAAAAGTGCTAGAGATAGGCCTAGCTGGTGGTCACGCGCGGAGAGCACTGACAAAAGAAGGAGAGTACCCTTATCGACATTTCGGGTATCGCGAGATTTGGAAGCAAGAGTTGGGAGTTTCAATTCAGGAACTCGCGAGTAGTGAGTTGTGACAAGCATTTAGGCACATCGGAAGTTCGGGCTCAGAAGGTGAAGAGTTGAAGATTTGGGAGGAGAAGTTGCAATGTCGCGAACTCCAAGGTCCCGAAATCGTGAGAAACATGACCACATCGTTTGGTCAAAAGGAGGTGGGAATTGTGGTTTCGTGTTCGATCGTGTGAGCTCAATTTGCAAGGACCTGTGGAGAAGCATCATTTTGTGTTTGTTGGTTTCCCTGAAGAGGAATCGAAGAGTCAATCTGACTCAAGGAGAGGAAGTAGAACGATCCTGTAGCGGATTGTCGACCCGAGGGCCGATAGGGTCGGCATCTGCATCAGCACGAAAGTCAGGACACATTCGCCAAAACCTTCTTTCTTCAGGACCATGACCATAGGAGACGAATAGGGGCTCGTACTAGGGCGGATAACGCCTGCATTATGGAGTTCCTGGACCATTTTCTCAATTTCATTTTTTTGGGAAAAGGGGTGACGATACAGACGGATATTGGGAGGAAGGCTTCCTGGTACAAGGGGAATGGAATGATCATGAACACCACGGGAAGGAGGGAGGCCTTGGGGAGTGGAAAAGACCAATTGATGTTTAGAAAGGATGTTTGGAGGTCTTGCGATACCGAGGGTGTCCCTGTTGCTTGTATGGCATGGAGTTGGGCGATAATACCAGAATGACCCTTTTTGAGCAGCTTTTCCATGCGATGGGAACTAATGATCTTAGGTGAACCAGCGGTGATGCCTTGGAACTTATATTAGTGGCCCTCCTGGTCGAATTGCATGGTTAAGTCTTTAAAATCCATGAGAATGGGACCCAAATTCCTTAGCTAGTCTGCACCCAACACAATGTCACAACCTCCCATGTCAATAGCAAACATATGGGATTTCAAGTGGTAGACACCATTTTGGAGACGCACATTTTCACAATGCCCTCCACATTTCATGGAACCACCATTGACAATCATGATTTGGAGATTATTGACGGCATGGATGTAGCAATGAGTTTCTTGGGCAATGCGACAATGAATAAAATTATGTGTGCTGCCACTATCAACCAGAATGATGACCTTCCGATGCTTGATGTAATCGATTAGCTTGAGGGTTTGGGGAGCGGAAAATCCAGTGAGAGCATTGAGGGAAATGACTGGTTCTACTTCGAGAGGGTCCGAGGGAGGGGTTATGTCAGTGGATTTAGGTGATTCAGACATAGAAGGAGTTTATTCATCTTCTTCCGAAATCTCCTCGGAGATGGCCATAAAAAGATTTTGTTCTTTACACTTGTGGCCTGGGAAATATTTGTCATCACAGTTATAACAAAGGCCTTTGAGTTGACGTTCAACCATTTTAGCCCGGGTGAATTTTTGGATCTTTACTGGAGCAAAGGGGGCAGTGGGATTTACTGGTTTAGGGCGAGGGATGAAGGAGGGTTTGCGGTTTTGAGAAGATACAACCTATTGTGCTTCTTTATCTCTTTTGGTAGCTTCCACCCAACTCTTAGGCTGAGCCATGAGGACATGGGCCCGAATTTCATCCTTGAGGCCGCTGATAAAACACTCTCGGAAAAAGGCATCAGACATGCCCTCTGTTCTAAAAGTCAGGCACTCAAAGGCAGCTATAAAGTCTTCCACTGTTCCTAATTTTTTCAGCTTTGTCAAATGGCCCAAATGGTTGGTGTCAGTGTCAAAGCGTTCATAAAACTTTGCCACAAATTGTGTCCAAGCAATATACCCTTGACGCGAATTTTTTCTCCATTGCCACCATTGCCAATTTTCTTGATCTAGATGGAGAACACCATACCGGAGTTTGGCCAAGTCATATGTAATGCTGTATAAAGAGAAGTAATGTTCAAGTTGGGTTACCCAGCCAGTGGGGTCCGAGCTATCAAATTTGGTCACATCCACCCGTGGAAGGCGTAGGTCACGTTGAAAGTGATGGTTCTGCAAGGTATGGGAATGAGAGGAATGGTCACCTTCAGTATGTGGGGGTGAGGAAGAGGAT
>JASDQU010101179.1:209502-224696 GCA_032191745.1 Picea mariana
CAGGGCACTAACTAAGGAGGATAGACCATACCCTTAGCTGTACTACCCGACTACCTAGGTACTAGAGAGTATCTTCCTGAGTGCTGTTCTCGGTGACACTATAGCAGTCACGTGGTCGATCGGTTTATCTAAATAGGGCTTCAGGTAATCTAGGCCGATTTGTACACAGGTGCTATTTGATGCGCTACCACTTAAAGGGGTACCAACAACGGTTACAAGGGTGGCCAACAGATGTGCGCTTAAGTACCACTTGTATTTTCTGCATGTATGAATCCCTCAACCACGGGTTTATGTGCATAATGACAGATCTCTGTGGCTTAAAGACGCCGAAATATGTCTCTACCCTGAAAAAAATTTTAACCCACACTTTCTGCCGAGGAAAGTGCTCTGATACCACTTTTAATATACCAGATATAAAATGTAAGCATAACAGAAATACAATGCTAGTAATGGTAGAATAATAGCAATATAACCAGAGCATTCACCACAATAACACTGAAATGATATAATAATAACTGCATAAATAACACTTTGAATCTGAAAGCAATGTTCACAGGCCTCTTCGAGGTGGCAACCTCTAGTTGAGCAGAGCTCTTTTACAATAATATCCAAGCTAGGGTTCTTATACCCTCGACTCCTATTTATACTAAAAAGAAGCATCTAGAGGAAGATCCTTCTAGAAACGAAAGCTTCTATTAGGTCTTCTTACATCTGCCTTATTCTATTTTATTGAAAGGCCTTATTAATATTGACCTTTATTACATCTGAATATATTGTTCTACCTATGTGCGGGTTAGGACCCTAACACACTAGAGGTTTTAAAGTGATAGGTGATTGAGTGCCCATATTTGAGCTCAATGCCCAAGGTATACTTAAATGCACCTGCCTCTAGCTTGAAGGTTTAAGTTAGGGTAATAATGGTCAATGTTGGTGCTAAGCACAATTGAAGCTTGAAGCCTTGATGTTGCTGGTTAGTGTAGTGGAAAGTAATTTTCTTATTGCTTTCTTTTAGGACTTGATTTAGAGACCATCCCATATTGGAGAACCCAAAGGACCAAATTTTGGGAGAATATTTGATGTCCAAGGATGTTACAAAGTGTAAGGACTAGGGAAGACAACAAAGAAAACACACAACCAATCAAATCTTAGAGTTGGTTGCAATCAATGTGTATAGGGTAGCAACTTAAGTCCTATGGTCATTAACCTTGACAAACATGTGGCAAAGGGTTTTGGAACCACACTTATAAAAAATGGTGTTGTGCTTAATTAAGTGTTCACCAAGAATACAATATGTTAGATATCTAATGAAAAAAAAATTATTTCGCCACAAAAACACACAATTTCTCATCAAGTAAAAAGGAGATTGCATTTGAGTTGAAATGTCAATATCTTAGGTTAATATGAGAAGAAGCGATGATTCTAGAGAAGTGATCGATTGAAAATCAATTAAAATAACTTTGTTGATGAATTGATGTGTAAGTAGTGGATATAAGCAATGAAAGGAGGATGCTCATTAATCATCGGTTTGAACAACCATTACGTGTTTGCAATGGAGAGATATCAAAAGCTGAATACTTCACAAATCAAATGGATCAAATAATGTTTGAACGAAGGTTCCAATGAGTCATAACTCTTGATTACACAAAATCTCATGGAAAGGTGGGGTGAATTCATGAAGATGTGTTCCAATTTTTTTAGTGAAATGGCAATGAAAATTTGAAATTTTACATATGTTTTAAATTGAAGAGCTCAAAACTCATGTATGCCTTGTTAATTTTGACGTTGAAAATAGAATAGTTTGGCAGGGAATCATGTTGCCTTTTTAATGATGTTTTCTTTCCAGAACTTAACATGATTTAACATGTCAAATTTGCATTCAATTAAATGTTCACCCTTGCAAATTTCTTAAAAAGGTAACAAGTGGCTTTTGTTTCCAACACCTAATTTGGTGTTCAATGTATAATTTTCATTTTTTTTTATACTAGCATGATTTACACAGATTGTACTAGATACCGTTTATTTATTTATTTACTTATTTTGTAAAATTACATTTTTGTTTTCTTTTTGAGTCGACAAATTAATATTTGAATCACATAGACCTTTGTGTTCCCAATAACTTGTTTTTCCTGAAATAATCAGAAATAACTTTTGAAGAGGAAACATCCATGAAGATCCCACATATTTTTCATAATTTTTTGGTCGTGTAGTTTTTATGATTTTGATTTTTCTCCAATCGTCTTTTGTAACCATGGAAAACAAATGAAGTGCAAATTTTAGAAGAAAACAAATTAAAATATAATATAAAATCGAAAGTGTGAAAATGACATGCCATTGAATAAAGAATTCAATGACAAATCCACTGGCATCAACTCCACCACAAGAGATGAAGCGGTTTGATCCCTTAAAGTTGCAGGGGCCAATATTTCTAGTTTTTAAACCCTTGATTGAGCATTATAGCTTGATTGAGGGGTTATTTTAAAGCTTAATCAAGTGCTTAAAATAATTTTTCAAAATGCCTTGATTGAATGTTTATCAAATCTTCGACTGAGGTGTTCTTGGGTTAAAATGAAATGTTCAATCAAGGAATGACCTTGTCGAGGTATCATTATAACTAAAGTGAAAGAAAAGTGAACATATTTTCACATAGAACGAAATAGAAAAAAGACGTGCACAAGCCAACCGACATGTGGTTATTTTGTCATTGCGAAGGAAACAAAAAACAAGAAAATTGTGTCAACCTAATATTAATCTACATTAATCTGCGATCAAGATGGGGAATATGAGAAAGCAAAAATAAATATGATCATTGATGAGTTGATGAAGATGCATTGTGAGAGAAGGATAGAGAGGATGAGAGAAAGATGAGTAGAATTTAGAGAACACCAGGAAGAAAATGTAGGCCAACTCATTGACCAACATTCAATGCACCTAATTGGAGAGTCTTTAGGGCATCCAATGGACAAAAATATGCTAATTTTTAACCAAATTACCCAAATGCATATTATAATTGTAGTTTTTCTTTATTCTTTGGCTGATAATTTATATTATGTTTTATATTTAATCTTGTCTCCTCCCGAGTTTCAAGAATAATTAGGACTCGTGGTTTTGAAATGAGTAAATTTAAAAAAAAAGTTTGGATGTGAACATAAAGAAGAATTTGCGGATACTAGCCTTAGTTAGAGAATATGTCAACAACATAATTAGGTCACTTTTTGAACAAAATTCAATGATTACACAAGCTCAAATTCGAGATGGATTGATAAAAATAGAAAATTAAAGCAACCAACAATGTTGTTGGGTTTTTGAGATGCTAAATACAAAAAGACATGAGAATGTATCATGAATTGTGTCAAAAGCATTCTCTTCATTTGACAAATCAAGAAACCTCGATATTTGTGCTACTCACAAAAAAATTACAAGTGTTGTTGTTTCACTAGGGACTTTAGAAAGTCGAATGGTGAGAATGATGTCAAAATTGCTCCATGTTCAAGCAAAACATTGCAAAGGAATACTAAATTTAGCGTCTACATAGATGAAAACGATGAAGCTGTTTGTTGGACTTTTATTTGTAGGTAACCCTATTGAGATAGACTTCTATAAGACATTAGAGAGGAGTTTTGGGAAACCCATTCTCATGCTATACAAGATTGGAAGCATTTTTTATGGTGACACTTATCTAGAGGAGTGCATGATAAACATTGTAAGTACTTTATGGAGATGATGCAAGTTGAACTATTTGAGGGATTTCAAGATAACAATCTTTGGTGTCAAGATCACCATTAACATATTTGATAAATTAAAATTTTCATATATTAGGCCCAACATAGTTCATGACACTTCTTCTTGTTGGTACCACATTGAATTCTAGTTCTATTATGAGACATCTGTATATTTTTGCAAAAGACATCGAAAATGTGATCCTCGTTCTGTAGTGCACAATTTTATTTCAATGATATTATGTAGAAGGAATATCGAAGATGTGTTTTTAGTAAAATATGTGTAGGTGGAAGAAGATGTCTTGAATGTGGTAATTTGACATTGTTCTATATGATTTTTCCTATGGATCCCATAAATCCTAGATTCTTAGATGTCTTGGTCACATGGAGGGGATATGAGTATGTTACTATGAATCCATCCATTTCTTCTGATGTGGCCTCTAAGATGATTGACTTGCTTGAAGACAATATCCCTACTTCAAAATTCATGGGGAAGTTTCTAAATCAAATTTATCAATATATCAAATACTCTCATAGGTGCAAGTGGCAATCTTACCAGTGGTAGGCTTTGCCGAGGGTCATACATTTGCTCCCGAGAGAGAGATAAATAGAAAATACTATCATTTTGACTATGTATTATTTTTTCAAGTATTTTATGTATAGTTTCCATGCACACACATGTGCGCACATGTGTACATGTGTGTGCATGGAACATGCACACATTCTATGATATTGTGCACAAAATTTAAAGTTCTATTGATGGATGGCTTCTATGTGTAGGTGTCTATATTCGTGAATGTCTTGTATATACATGCATCAATGAATGTTGATGGTAGGGATAACTCTATAGAATGATGCAATGTGATTAATGAGTACTATTTTTATGTCAGTGATGAAGGTGAGCACAATACATTGCTTGTTCAACATTGCTTTGGTTTGATCTGAGCCATTTAGAAAAAAACATGATAAAATTTACAAAACATTGGATTTTGTCTCATTGGTGTGTGGGGTAGTTCAAATCAGTACACTCTTTATGCTAGTTGAGTTGGTTTCATAAAGATACAAAATTTCGACATACTTGGATCCTTTTTGAAATGAGGCATGGAAAGGGGGAACATGATGGTGTGTGTGCTTGTGTGAAATGAACACTTTGGAGGTACCAAACAAGTCATGATGTAGTGTGATTTAAATAATTTGTTGAAGTAGTTGACTGATGCAAATTGCATTTAGGCCATGAAGGTCATGAACAAGTGAGGTTAGTGCACATGTAAGAGACTATGGTGTGAAAATTGAAGCTCAAAATTTAAACATACTTTGAAACACATGCTCAGTATAAAATTATATTTGATATTTATGATGTAGGTTCTTTTGAAACGTTGCACTTGATGATGCAAATTGATCCATGCCTTGGTATTGTGAAACTATACTTGGCACAAGAAAATTACACTTTGTTTAGAGGAAATACATAGTGAAAATTTTATCATTAAGACAAAAAGTACACATGCTTTTGTGGCTTTTGCGTTTGATGTAGAGGGATGCACACTTGATAAATGTGAAAATGATGGATATGTGAAACAACATAATTATGTCTCTCTTAATCCAAAGGGGCCATATCCAATTCCAACATGGTAAGAGATGCACATTAAAGAGGCCATGGTTTCTATAGATCATGATTAATGGGCTTGTTATAGATTAATGACATTTTTATTTGGCCTCTTTAACTTAATGTTCAAACTTTCAAGCTTGAACAAACATATATTCATTAATATTTTGAATTGTGGTTGTAAGTGATGTATTTGTTGTCATTGCACCATGGGGAAATAGAGAAAATGTGGCCTACTATTTGATGCGATGCATGCACATAAAAATCAAGCTAGTGCTGTCGTATTAGGATAGAGATTACACATATTAGATTTAGTGATATGATTGTGATGGGTCATTTTTTTGAAAAATAGAAAAAACACAATGATTATATTATTTATACAGATTTTATGTTTGAATATATATCTTACCAATGCAATCATTTGGTGATAGTAGATCGGATACAAATCACAAAAATCAAAGCAAAGAGATGTGAACTCAGGCGATGGAAGATGGTGGAATTTGACCATGAACATATTATGGAGACTTCCATTACTATACTAATTAGGGGAATTTTGAGGTAAAAATGGGCCTCAAAACAAAAAAATGTATTATGAAACTCAACTTTAAAAGAACAAATAGGAATCAAGATGCTAAAGTCAACCATAAGGGTAAATATTTTTGGAGGGAAAGGAAGAAAACTATTTTTTAATCGTATTTTCTACTTATCTCCTTATAGGTCTTATAAAAAAGTGTAGTCACTCGTTGGATGCATAATTAAATTATGAATCCAATGAGTGCCTACACTTGAAATCTGAGTAAACCTATGAGGAGATAAGTAAAAAATATGATTAAAAAAAATAGTTTTCTTTCTTTCCCTTTGAAAATTCATAACTTTTATTTTATTATTTTCCTTAGGAGGCCCAATTTAGACCTCAAATTTCCCCTAGTGACTCATTGGCCAGATGAGTAAACTACATGCCACTTTTAAGATTGACCTGGTTGGTGCACTAACTTATTTCACATTTAGTTAATGTAATGTTTGGTTGCATTTCTTTGCATGCTAATAATCTGTTTGTTTGAAACTTATTTTCTTGCTTGGTTGGATCGCAATTTTTTTTTAATTTCTGTTTAATTTATATTATATAACTGGAAGTATCTAGATTATTTTTGCGTTTATTTTAAATTATATTAAATATAATTGAAATCACATCAGAGTGGTGTGGTAGAAGCACAATGGGCCCATAACCCATAGGCCCAGGTTCGAATCCTGGCTTTGATACTTGTATCAAGTGCCTTAAATCTACTCATTCTTATTAAATAGTCTGATACAAATATACATTTACATATGTGCCTTCGTGTCTAGTATGTCTCTCAATTAACACTACCAACTCTATAATGATCACCTGTCAATATGGACTGGCTAAACCATTCCTCTAGGCTACCATCCTATTTATTCCCAACCAATATAAATTTTCATCTCCCTCATTGACTATTGACTTCCCCCCCCGAGCATAACAATTGTACTTGTCTGCAATGCACTGTCTTCCTGGGCTGTGCATCATAATGGTGATAATGGTCTTCTTCTCCTTGCACCCGACACTTCACCTTCCATGCACATAGCACAACTTCCCTAATGCAATGCTCACCATGGAATCTTTTTGCACTTCTATTCCTTTTTGTATTACTCTATCACATGTTCCTCTTCTAGGTTCCTATACTATATGTGGCTAACCACTTGTGCACTTGAACTCTCTATATGTATAAACTTTCATCCAACTTCCCTTTCAACTCTTGCTCTACCATGCACACTACCTATCATGTATATGTCACACTTGTCATGCACATAGTTTATTACCATGTTCATGAACCACATCTACTGGCACCTAAATTTTGTCACACTCCTCTAGAGAGTGCATTCCTTTCATTTTCTTCATTTTTTCTAGTGTGCTCAACTCCATACGTGCATCCCTCTATGTTGTGATTTATTGCATAATTAATCCTTTCATATATGTTCCTACATCAAGTAACTATCATCAATAGATATTTTAACTTTGTTCTTAGATTCCATAGATGGATATGATTGACAAGGATTTTACTATATCAATTAACACAGAGACTAGTATACAATTGTCTTAATAAAAAAATATGTCAACATACTTATGTATGTCCCTTATATGGTTTTGAAATGTATGATATAAAGGAATAAATTTTTTCGTGGTGGTGTTGCTAAGTGTTGTATAGCCTAACATTTTTGAATATTCATTGGTAAACATTTTGGTTATTGGCTTTAATTCTCTTCCTTTGATTAACAATTCAAAATTGCAATTGTTCTCCTTTTCTTAATTATTTTGGATTAGAAAAAAATGTTTCATGTTAGTGGGCTTCATTTATATGCCAAACATTTGATTGAGAGGACCTTACTTCCCATATCTTCTAACATTTTGTGCCCACATTGAACAAAACTATATCTTTCAAAATCTTGACCATACTAGAGTATCATGATCGGGTACCATCAAAGGCAACAAAATTCTCCTTTTCCCCGTGTTTGTGATGTAGAAAAGCTACTATGCTTGCACTATATTTCTCTTCATTGCTTTTGTTATTCAAGTTTGAGAGAATTTGCACAATGGCCCTAACAATGGCTATGCTCACAATGGTTTAGTATACTAATTTAAACATTAGACCACATACTCGTAAAATTTCTACGATGATTTTAATCCCTAGAAAAATCTCCATGTTATGTATAAAATCTGTTATTAAGCTCCTAGATAGTGAATTATTACATTTATAGTGTTATATTAGTAGGTCAGCTAGAACCCTTAATTGTGCCCTTTCAATGAGACTCAATCTTAGAATAATCTTATATCATCTCATATTGTATTATGAATTGGATATATTGTAAAAGGAGGTTTCCCCCTTGAAGTGGACTGCATTCATTGAATTTTTAACAATTTTAAGGTGTTGGATCATAACATTTGATATAAGAGCTTACGGTCCTAGGGTTTCGATATAATTTTTTTCTCAGACATTTTAGACAGAGAAATTTTTAGGAGACAAGTGAAATAACAAGGTACAAGTGGTAAACATTTTAAAGTCTCGTTCCTTATAATTCAGAGATAAACCTATGGAATATAGGGTTTTTGACTGATCTTGGATTCAGTTTTAAACAAGTCATCTTGGAATTTCATTGAATTTTTATCAATTTTAAGGTGTTGGATCATAACATTTGGTATAAGACTTTACGATCCTAGGATTTCGCTACAATTTTTTTCTAGGACGTTTTAGACCGTGAAATTTGTTGGATTACTAAGAGGGGGGGTGAATCAATAATAGAGCAATAATCCTTTTTAACCACAAAATGCAAGTGTTATATCAATGTAACATTATCATTCAATAGTTGTAGAGTAAATAAACAATGAACAAATGAGAAATCATACACATACACAGTACACCAGTGTTTTTATGTGGAAACCCAAAGTGGGATAAAACCACATAACACTTTTTCTTATATGTCTTTAAGAATTGCATTCATTGGAAGCACCAACTTCCTTTGTTTTCCAGCTACAACTAGAAGGAAGCTCCAACCCCCTAGTTTCTCAGGCTACAACCTGAAGGAAGCTCCAACTCCCCAATTCTCTGGCTGCAACTAGAAGGAGGCTACAACCCCCTAGTTTCTTAGGCTACAACATGAGGGAAGCTCCAACTCCACAATTCTTTGGCAACAAACAAAATGAGACTACAACCCCCTATGTTCTCGGGCTACAACCGGAAGGTGGCTACAACCACCTGTCATTGCCTCGTCCAACGTCCCTGACGTAGAAGTAGAATGATGAAACCACTGTCACACTATCACTGTGAGATATACTTCTGTAAACCTATACCAATCAACGTGTAATCAACCTGTAACAACCTGTACCAATAACCTGTGCCAACATGTACCATACATCAACCTGTACCATAAACAAATGCATCAACCATGCACCAAACCTGTACAAATAACCTGCCACAATAACCTGTCCAAACAACTTGTAATCAACCTGTACCATAAACAAATGTATCAACCATGCACCAACCTGTACCATCAACGAGTGCATCAACCATGCACCAAATATGTACCAATCATGAATCAAATATACATAAAATATGACTCATCAAGATGTACCAACATCATCAACTATACACCTCATGTATGTGCCAACTCATCAACTACTTGTCTCAACCATGTACCTCAACCAAAATACCTCATCAATTTCATCATCAAATTATTATTTGTAACTCTATAATAGACCTAGTGTATATGGTCACATACTTGCAAACCTTTCTTAAATTTAACAACAATAGACTATCATTTTCATCAAACTTTACTTTAGTCTCACATGACTAATTTTGGATTAGTCAACAACCCTAACTTGAAATAATCATAACTATGTACCTGTAATGAATGAAGATATGAAAATAGTACACAATGTTTTTCAGTGTCTTTTATGCAATTCCTCCAGGTTTCACTACTTGGATCCTCTTAGAAAAGGAGTTATAGCAAAAAAGACATACCTTATTGAATTCTTGATTATTCTAGAGAGTGAACTTGTAGAGCATTCCCCACATGGAATATTTGTTATATGGATCTGAAAATTGTACATAGAATACTACAGACTATACTCTAACCAATACATTTGGTCTTACTGAATTTGGATCTGTTATGAAGAAGTTATGACATTTTTACCTGAAACACCTGTTTTAGACTAGTTTTAGGACTAGCCATAAACCCTATTTTCCACGGAGTGTAACTCCAAAACTACAATGACCCAAAAGATGAAATTGTATCACAACTACTTGGATATGTTTTTTCAACGACCTCTCAATTTCACATTTTGAATCATTCTATAAAAAAACGTTATTGCGAAAATGGTGAGATGACCTGTAAATAACATACCTTAGAAAGCATCAACAAAAGAATTTATCTTCCCTTGAATTTCGGCCTTCTTTACTTCACCTTCTCTCTGAAATCCGGCTTAGATATCCTTTGGTTATCTCAGGCACTTGTAGATATTCAATATGCTCAAGTGTGATTAAAAATGAGATACCCTTGCCTCTTATTTATACTTTCATGTAGCTTCCTGAAGAGGTTACCTTCTACCCATCTTAACCCACTTTCCTTATTTTAGGGCTAACCCACTTCTAACCACTTGTCCACTTAGTAATTTCTCCATTATATTTATTATTTAAATAATTTCTTTTGTATCCACTTTGACTTATAGTACATTCATCACTTCACTTTATTATTTAAATTACCTTCTAACCATCTTAACTCACTTTCCTTGTTTTAGGGCTAACCCACTTCTAACCACTTGTCCACTTAGTAATTTATCCATTAACTTTATTATTTAAATATTTTCTTTTGTATCTACTTTGACTTATAGTACACTCATCATTTCAATTTATTATTTAAATAATTTCTTCTTTGCAACCACTTTGACTACTTTGACCTTTTGGGGCTTCTAGATGACTCATGAGGGTTCTCCAACTTCACATGGCCATAAATCTCTAACCGCGAGGAGTTATGTAACGTTCCACATACCACCGAAAATGACATGAAATGTACTATCCATCTAGAATAGTCTTACCTACAAATATATCAAATCACTTACTATTATCCATAAAAAAATCTTGGGTCCATTACCTAAACCATTGTGCTACCAGAATTCGCTACCAGACTTTCTTCAAGGGTTGACATCAATGAAAACCAACCCAATTAATCAAAAATATCCCCCCTTTGGCATTGATGAAAACACTCTGATGCAATACCTAAGTGATGTCACTCATTCTTCCCCTGTGACCATCGCTCCCCTTGGAACCATGCCTCTGTGCTCTGCATCTGATAAATCTCTCCCCCTTTGTCATCAATGGCAAAGGTATCTTTCCATCCGGGGATGCTCCCCCTAACTGAATTGTCCTCTCTATGGTGATTCCTCGTGTAAATCTAAGACACATAAGATAAACATTCAAAATAATTCATTTTGGAGTAGAAATTACTCCGAGTCTCTAGCGAAGAGACTCAAAGGCTTCCCGTGGAAGAAATTTTGTAAAGATGTCTGCCACTTGTTCTTTTGTGCCCACATACTCAACTATGCTGTTCTTCTCTACAACCTGTTCCCGTAGAAAGTGATACTTGATTGGAATGTGCTTTGTCTTGGAGTGCATCATCGGGTTCTTTGAGATACTGATGATGTTGTATTATCACAATAGATTGGAATGGGCTCATCATACTCAACCTATATATCTGTCAGAGTTTGTTTCATCCATAGAACCTGTGTACAACATGCTGTTGCTGCAATATACTCTGCTTCGATTGTAGATAAGGATACCGATGTTTGTTTCTTTTTTAGCCATGATATTAAACACTCACCCAAGTAGGACGTTGCTCCACTGGTGCTTCATCGGTCATCAATACAACTTGCCCAATCTTCATCTGTGTAGGCAATAAGTGATAGATCTTTTCCTTTTGGATACCATAATACAAACTCTTCTGTTCCTTTGAGATATCCGAAAATCCTCTGCACTGCTAATACATGTGATTCCTTTGGTACTGCTTGAAATCATGCCACCTGTCCAACTGCCTGCATTACATCTAGTCTGGATGCTGTCACATATAGTAAGCTACCAATCATTGACCTGTATTACCTCTAGTTTGTAGACTTTGAATCATCATATTTTCTCAACTTACAACTGGTTTGCATAGGAGTGGTAACTGGTTTGCTATCTTCCATTCCGAACCTCTTTAGCATTTATTTGATATACTTAGTTTGAGAAATAAAAATTTCTTGGTTGCTTTGATGTATCTGAAGACCAGAAAGAAGGATAGTTCTCTAAGTAATGAAATTTTAAATTCATTCTGCATATCCTTTGTGAATTTCTGGCTTAAACTGTCATCCGTACTTCAAAAAATAATGTCATCAATATAAAATTCAATTAATAAAATACCATCTTGAGTTACCTTGATGTAGAGGTTGTTGTCTACACTTCCTTTTATGAACCCTGCCTGCTGTAAATATTTATCCAGTCTAGAATACCATGCTGTAGGAACTAGTTGTTCAATGTAGACTTCTTCTTCAAATTCTCCATTCAGAAAAGCTGATTTCACGTCCATATCTGTCCGTATTGTTCAAGACTCTGCTACACAACTGTCCGTAATTTTGACTCATATGTCACTGTACTATCATGAAGTACTACTACAACTGATTAATCTATCATATTGTACTTCTGCTAACTTAATGCATTGAATTTGTCTACTCAAATTCTGTAAGCTGCTCGAAGGATGGTTCTCTGATCTGTCTCAGCTACTGCATAGACTCCCCCTGTCTATTATTCATATTATCTGGGAGTCTCTAAGCCGTATGGCTCAAAACAATTCCTACTCTGAAGTGTATTCATCATCATCTTCATTAGTAGATTCATCATCTCTCTGAGATCTGACTTCTTTCTTTATGTCTGTGGATTCATCTTTCACTATAGTGCCTGGAAGTACAATCTCTTGAACTTGTTCCTTATTTACTTGTTCTTATTTTCTTTCAGTTATTTTCCAAATATTTTTGTATTTGACATCTTTCCTTTTCTCAATAGATTTTTCTTCATCTCGTTTTATTTCCAATCTTGCGATCTTTGGGACCTAGTCTTTGTTCACTTGTTCTTCATGTTTTGAACAACCACTATCAACATACCAACCACACCTCTTTTGCTTATCTTGTAGAGCGAGTGTGAATTATTCATTGCTATACTGATTTTGCTTTCTTATCCATGTTCTCTTCTGAGGCTCCTGTCTGTGACTGTTGTAGTTCTCTAGGAGGGACTGCCATTCTACAATCTTTGGCCATGTGTCCAAAGTTATTGCACTTGTAGCATTCCACTTTAGTGCTTAATGATTCAAACCTATTGTAGTTTCTTCTCTATGTTTCACTAGGCCTTCTTGGATAACCATTTTGTGTATGACTTTCAAAGTTGTTTATGTTCCTGCTATTAGCTCTGCAATTTACAACTTTATGTCCAAAATTATTGCATGCATAACATAAACCCAAAAAGATAGTTTGATACCTGGGATTTGAAGATATTTTGAAAGGAGTTACGCTTATGAATCCTTCTTCTTCTTAAGGCCTATTTGTTTCTATCAGTCATTGATTCTGTAATTTGAATCTTCTCGGTGGAGGAGTGTCCCTGTAATCTTCCTTGTAGGTCTTCCTATCCCCTTTGATTGTTTCTACATAAATTTTTCGATATGTTTCTTGTTCTATTGCTTTGGATTTTGATCCCTTTTCTATTTGATTGTATCCAAGTATGAATTTTCATGATTAGACCTTTGAATGCTGATAATGTCATCCAAAAATTTTGAGTTGTTCTACATATTTTTCTTTTGAAGATCCTTTCTCAATGTGATAATCTTTGCTTCCAAATTTCCAATGATCCTGTCTCTTTCTTCTAACTGTTCTTTGAGTGCTTCTTCAATTCTTTTATATTCTTCTATTTGAACCTTCAATTCCATGATGATTTTCTCTAGTTCTTGAGTGTCTTCCTTCTTGTCTAGTTTTGCTTATAGCTTCTTGTTTTTCCTCTTTTCTCTTCTTATAACTTCTATGGCAGTCAACAATTCTTCTCGGTAGTCAACTTCCACCTCTTCATATTCTTCTTCTGTGTCTTCGTTATCATATTCTTCTACTTCCATGAATATAACTCTTTCTATCTCACTATGACTGACTTCATCTTCATCCGCCGAGGAGATATATTCTTTGGTGCATAATATTTTCTTGAAAACTTTCTTTGTGGTTCCTTTGCACTTATATGTTTGTTTTCTATTTGAGTAATCTTCATCATTCCCATTATTTTTCTTATGAGGACATTTTTTATCAAAATGACCAATACCATCACAATTAAAACAAATCAATGGAAGCTTACCTTTATATCTGCTGTTGGTTCCCTTTTTCAATCTCTTGACAAAATTGGCCATTTCGTTATCATCTTCCGAAATGTCACTACTGCTGCTATGTTCTTTTTCTTTTTACTTTCCCTTTTATTTAACCTTTTGGATACTTTGAAAACTGCTTCATTTATATCTGGATTTTCCTGTTCAGTTCTCATTTCATATGCTGTGAAGATTCCATGTAGTTTGTCCATGCTTATTGAGTCTAGATCTGTTTTTTCTTCTAATGCTGATATCTTATGATCTAATCTCATAGGAAGAGATCTTAGTACCTTTTGAACAATTATAGATTATTTAATTTCTTATCCCAATCCTATGATTTCATTTACTATTTCATTGACTTGTAAGAAGTAAGATGCAACATTCTCATCTTCTTTCATCTTTAGTTGTTCGAATTGACCTATGTAGGTTTGAATCTTTGCTGCTTTGACTTTTGAATCTCCTTCATAAATATTTTGAAGTTTGTCCCAAATCTCTTTAGCGGATTTACAATGCATAACTTTGGTGTATACTGATTCATTAAGACCATTCATAAGTGCATTTGTGGATTTGGAATTATTTTGACTGATTTTTATTTCTCTTTCATCCTTCTATCCATCAAACTGTGGTATTCCATGTTTATACATGCTGTTGCTCTCCACGATCTAACTTTCAATGGTTAAAATGATTCTTGAAGGAACCAAATTTGAAACCAATTGTTGGATTACTGAGAGGGGGGGTTGTTAATGTTTTATGCTGATATTATAGTTTTTTGCATTTCATAAAGATAAGAGCATAATAACCACAAGATCACTGAGAAATACACATCCACAATAGACACAGCATTTATCCTGGGAAACCCTCTAGGGGAAGAAAACCCAGCAAAAACTTCCTTATCATAAATAGCTTATCAAGAGTTCAAGAGATAACTCAACCAATACAGAAAA